>JAYMTA010001790.1:0-18660 GCA_036897625.1 Pelargonium cotyledonis
ACATGCGCTGCCCTACCCCCTCCGCCTCCGCCACCCACTCCCTGACCCGTGAAGACCTGTGCCGCCTTTCCCCCCTCTCCTCTACCACCCCTCCCGTTCCCAACTCCCAACCCCATCGTCCTCCCCGTCCCCATAACTGCAACATCCGCTGAGATTGCAGGCCGACTGTCAGCCTCTTCCCCCTTCCCGTAGGAGCCTGTCGCCGCCGCCATAGATGTCACAAAATAGCAATGAAACAGAGGAAGGTTTTCACACCGAGGACAAGGAAACTACGATGTAAGTGACCAACCCCCTCTCCCTTCCTTATATGCCAGCCAAACCACCCAAAAACTAGGAAACCCTAGTAGCAACACCAGAAACCCTAATCTCTTAGAAACCCTAAAGGTTTTACTCTTTATGCTGAGCCAGACTATTTTTGTGTAAGTCCTAAATAAACTTGTTATAATCATTATTTTATGGATAAATTGTATAATATTTAGATTTGTAATAATATATTTTAAACTAATAATGTCATATAACTCATGTATGTATAAATATTATTTACATATTTCTTAAAACATATACTACTATATGTTGAAGTAATTATTTATACTTTGACATTTGCTAATAATTTTTCTTTAAATTTTAATAAATTTTAATTCATGATCAATTGTTAACGAGCCGAGTCCAGCTCGAGTTCGACTATTTTTTATGAGCTGAGTTCGAGCCGAGTATAAATGTGTCTAACAGAGCCGAGCCTTGGCAATTTTAGGCTTGATTCGGCTCGATTACACCCCTAGTCGACATCACACGAATTTGTTAACATAAATAGGGATTCAATGTTTGATTCATTATTCCTGCATTTACCTTTTCAAGCTACCTTCTTCCAATATGTCATTAAAGCTGTGGCCCTATATAATAATACTCTTACCAACATTTTCGATTCGCAACTGATTTTCCACCTGACACCAATAATTTGTTTAACTGTTATGTAAAAAAACAAACAAACTTATGTAGGTTTCATAAGTACAACAAAATCAAATAATATAACCTACAATTACAACTCGGATCGATCCTGAGCGCCGTAATGACAGCTCGGATCCGCCGTTGACACGCAGAGGCAAATACGCAAGCTCGCACACGACGGCTCAGCGCAGGCACGTGCAGGCTTATGCCTACACACGCTCACATCTTCACCTCTGCCTCTGTACCAGTCGGAGCCCCATAATCTGGCCACCCACCCAGCCACCCTCTCTGACTCTGTCTTGTCATCATCTCCAAGTCTCTTGTCCTATAAATTCATATATTTTCTCTGTTTCGTTCGTTATCGGCGATAAAGGAGGAACATTTATTGATATAACGACGAGCTGAAGAAGAAGGAGAAGAAGAAAAGTGATGGGGTTGAAGACAGGACTGAGGGAGCTAAGGCCTCTGATTCACCTACTTATTCCACTCTGTGTTCACTGGATTGCGGAAGAGATGACCGTTTCGGTTCTTGTTGATGTCACTGCCGGTGCTCTCTGTCCTGGTCAGTCTACTTGCTCAGAAGCCATTTATGTTGCTGGAATTCAGCAAACCGTATGTTCATTTCTTCACACATTTCTATTGCTTATTCTCTCTCTCGTTTTTTTTCTTTGTTTGGTAACTGGGAAAATTGAGAAATTTCAGGGAAATTAGAGTTTTTGAATCGTCCTCTACTAACCCATTTGGACGAGAAGAAATGGGTGATTGGAAATTTTGAGTTTTGAGATCATTTTATCATTTGGGTGTTGGGAAATGAAGGTACCCACTTGAGTTTGGTTGGAGAATTTGGCTTGGATGAGCTGAGTTCATCATTTTCTGGAATTCTGGGCACCTAGAAGATCAAAGAATTTGTTCTTTCTTGTTTGGTGTTCTAGGCAAAAAATGATTGATAAAAAGCTCAGTTCTGCTAAGTCAAAAGTTGGATAAGGGATATGCTGAGTTCTAGGGAAAGAATCAAAAAGGAAAATTCAACTTTTCTTTACTTCATCGTCACGGAAACTAAATGATTCTGCATATTTTACTTCAAAATTCTTACTCCATACCCTCTAAACAGATTGAACTAAAGATACTGAAATGATAAATTTTTTATTTTCTTGCTGCCAGCCTTTTGGTTAGGTTTTGATTTTGTTATGAAGTTCTTTACTTTCTTCCCTCTCTTATGTTCCTGCATAACAAATGTGCTTGCATGTTTGTTATCATCAGTTTGGATTGGAAAACAATACAAATATTTTTTTAATGCTAATCTGGACCTTATTTTTTTGCCAATAATTGTTTATAAACTCTAATTTTAGCTGTTTCCGCCTAAAACAAGTATGACTGGATTTTAAATTTCACTTCAAAGTATCTTGTTATAAAATAACAATTTTAGTACCAAGTCTTTTTGGAAGCTAATGATGAAATGTCTAGTGGATCTCCACTGAGATAGTGCTATATTTCCCAATATTATAACATTGATTGATGACCTCATGAATTATGGATGGATTGGATCTTAAACTTTTTTTGTTGTCGTAGATATATATTATATGTTCTACAAGCTTCTGACACTTGGGAAACAACATATTAACTTGTTGACATCTGCAGAAATAAGTAACCATATCTTCAAAGCTTAAGCATATTATATTTAAATTGTGGGGTGCCTATTAACATTCCAAAACAATTGCAATTAAAGAAGAAAAAAAACAATTTTGGTTTTGTCAGTTTTTTTAATCAATTTTTTTTCATGTGCATTAACAAAGCACACCGCCTTTGTTCTTGCCTTGTGACAATGAGCTCCAGCGACTAACATTATCTTTCTTAGTCATTCATTTTGGCATGGTTGATATTCCAAATCAGATTCTTGGAATTGTATATCAGAGTGAGTTTAATGTCAAATGAGCATAGCATAGTTACTTGCAAGCAATGCATATACTTTTCAAGTGCAAGTGTGGGTCCTATAGGTGCCTTATTTGTGGTCAAGTGACTTTCTTCATTAGTTCCTTTCAGCCCATTAAGGTTATAGTTCATATCTGTTGTCTAGTTGGTTGATTTTTTTCATTTAGCGAATATTACTTTCATTTTTATGTTAGTGGTCCTGTGATAGTTGAAATGTGGGGCTGGGAGCAATGAGTGCATGAATATGGCCAAGCTTGCTCTGTAGCCCACATCTTCCACATCCTTCTCCTATCAGCTAAGGAAAAAAAGGGTGTCCTAGGTCCCCACCTTTTTCCCTCTCTTTTCTTCTCATAGGCCAATTCCTATTTACATGTCCTTCAAATGGTTAGATTGTGATCTAGACAGATGCTATATAGTGTCAAAGTACTAAATGCTCACGTAGTCATTTAATTAGCTGCTCTGTTGGATTGACATGTATGGTTGCATGCTATCTTGGCATTGTAAATATTTAAAGTATATATTTCCTTAAGGAGTACTTGGGGAGGACAAGTGCAGTGCCATGATAGCATTGAGTTGTAGCATCATTAACACGAGGAAAGGAATTCAACAATTCTAAGGAGATTCGTAAAATCAATTAGTTTCTTGGCACATTTTGAACACAGTAAATAAAATTGCCCGTAAGGTTTCCTTAAGTAGTGAATCTGGAAGAATTTGTGAAGTGTGCATAATGAGGTAGTGGGACAAGATTTGTTTGTTAGTGTTTGTGTCTAAGATATGGAAGATTAAAGATATCTCCACAACTTTGGGCAAAATGACATCTAGAACTAATATTGATGATAGACTGTGATTCTGGTTTTATCTGATGTGTTTTTGTTTGCTTTCCTAAGTGAAGGATTGAGAACCTTTTTGCTTTCATTTTTTCTATTATTTGTAGGTTGTTGGGATTTTCAAGATGGTAGTACTTCCAATTTTGGGTCAGCTTGCAGACGAGTATGGGCGTAAACCTTTGCTAATGCTTACTGTGTCCACAACCATTGTCCCTTTTGGTATGTTTTATACATTTTTTCGGTTGTCAAATATATGCAAGTAGTTGCTCCTATAAATTTTCCTTCATGTGCATGCATATGCTCACAATGGATCAAAGCCGAATCTCTCTTACATAACATATTAAGTAATTGATGGGTCCTTTAATAGCTCTTATATACTAAACTGAATTCTGAAACAAGTGTTTCATGTGACATTTATCATCTACTTAATCTCATTCGTTGTAACTAAAAAAGTTTGGAATTGAATGACAAACTAATGAAATTAGACAAAACATTCTCTGCAGTATATTGCAATTACAAATATTAAGAAACAAACTTAAGGAAAAAAATAAAACACAGAAATTATGTGCTCGTGTTCTTACTATTTTTTCTGCTTGATCATTTTCTTGTAATGTTGACATTTTCTGCTAAAGTTCATGACTCAATCAAAGACGATGCTGTGCTGTGAACTTACTCTTTCTTTTTCTGCGTGTTTCAGCTTTACTTGCCTGGAACCAGTCTAGGGAAGCTGTGTATGCCTACTATGTACTTCGCACAATTTCATATATCATAAGCCAGGGCAGTATCTTCTGCATTGCAGTTGCTTATGCGGTAAGAGCTATTCCTTGATCAGTACTAAATGTAAATGATAGATAGGGAATATTAGGATTCACCACGATTTCCTCAATTTTGTTAGGCAGATTTTATCTCAGAGAGCAAGAGGGCTGCAGCATTCAGTTGGATTACGGGTCTCTTTTCTGCCTCACATGTATTAGGGAATGTACTGGCACGCTTTCTTCCAGAGAAGTACATTTTTGATGTAAGCTTGTGCTGTAACTTTTTCGTTTGCTCTTTAGTTGTTTCTGATATCTTTTGTGTACTGTTACCATTCCACTGATAAACATTCCCTTTCTTCCTTCTAAGGTATCAATTGCTCTCTTGATATTTTGTCCGCTTTATATGAAATTCTTCATGGCCGAGACAGTTGAACTGCCCCCAAGACAGGCCCAAAGTTCAGGTTGCCTGACTAAGACACTTAATGTTGTTACCAAAAGATGGAAATCAATGAAAGATGCCGCAACAGTAGTTATTAGCAGGTACTTTTAATGTAAAATCTGTAAATTAAAAGTGACCCGGTTCTTCTTTCTTACAGTAATAGTCTAGCTAAAGATCCACATTCTATGTTTCAGTCCAACACTCAGGGGCATTTCTGTTGTATCCTTCTTCTATGAATTGGGGATGTCTGGAATCAGCACTGTCTTACTGGTATGCTCCTAATCGATTCAATAAAAATATGTTTTGGTCCTGTATACCACTATTAATAGGTCATCCACATGATCAACAGTTTTGTACTGATGATGTTTGAATTGACATTCTTGTGAATACTTGTGCAGTACTATCTGAAGGCAGCTTTTGGTTTTGACAAGAATCAATTTTCAGAAATTCTAATGATGGTGGGAATTGGTTCTATTGTTTCTCAGGTATGCCTTTGGGGTTGAGCTTATTCTTGTACCGTTATTGACTTGAATAGTTCTATCAAACCTTAATTGGAATTTGTTTGTGTTTTGTTGTTTACATGTTATGCACTGGAAATTTTCTTGTCCACATGCCTTTTGGTTGCTTGCGTTTAAATGGTTGAGCAAAATGAATGTATACAGAGTTAAATTCTTAGTCATTTCTCATATTCTGATTCTTTTATTTCATGTGACGAATCTTTATCATTTGTTCAAATTTCAAAGAGAAATAACCCATAAGAGTAGAAATAGAGGTTGCTGCCTTGTAACCTTGAGGTCACAGGTTTGATTGAGAGAAGCAGCCATTTTGTAACAGCATAGGGAAGGTTTCATATATAAGAAAACCTCCCAAAATCTTATGGTGGTGAGAGCCTTGTGCACTGGGTTTCCCTTAAACAAGCAGTGAGAAACTAAGGAAGAATAGGGAATTAGTGTCAATTAAACAACCTTTTGTTTTGCAACTTAAGATAAAGAAATATCTCTGTACTGTTCTTGGTCTTATTTGGTTCCATCTTTTCCACATCAACTACTCATAAGTCATACCACTAGCGGGTAAATATTTCCTGAATCCTACATTCTGTTTGTCTCGTATATTGTTCATGTTCAGTTTGAAATTTCCGATTTACCTAAGCAACTCTTTTGTCCTATATTGTAGATTCTGGTGCTTCCTCTAATAAATCCATTGGTTGGGGAGAAGGCGATACTGTGTGTAGCCTTACTCGCATCTATAGCTTATGTGAGTAACATTTCCTATTCATAACTCATTTCAGAACCTCCCCACACACCCATAAAAGTATAAGCTGATATGCTCGTTCCTCTGCAGGCATTGCTGTATGGCTTGGCATGGGCATCTTGGGTATGTTCTTGAATGTGATTGTAGCTAATTGATGTTAGATTAGTAGACATAGCTTTGCAATCAATATATTGAAATATCCGTATGTTACTTCTAGTATTGCTATTTTACTGCATGAAGTGATCAAAACTTTATTTGAAATTAGCCTTAATAATGAGAAATCATGACTGCTAATAATGAGAAATCATGACCTCGACTCAGGTACCATACTTAAGCGCCTCATTTGGAGTCATCTATATCCTCGTAAAACCTTCAGTAAGTACTGCCTCTGATGGATCACTTCTTTCTCTCTTTGCATATATCTGAAACGATGAAAATGGTTATACTGATAACTAGTTTTGACCCGTCTTTCCCTTCTCATTTGTTTTCTTGATACACAGACTTATGCTATTATTTCAAAAGCATCGAGCTCAACCAACCAGGTTTGTAAATCTTTCTTATGCCATCATATTTGCTCTAGGTTTCCTTTGGAGTCTCGTGTGTGTGGGGGACTACAAATGGTTTCTTGAGCTACAAGTTCAGGTGTTCATTTCATTATTGCAGGGAAAAGTGCAAGGATTCATTGCTGGCGTGCAGTCAATTGCAAGTTTATTATCCCCAATTGCAATGAGTCCATTAACTTGTGAGTTGGACTATTTCTTCTCTTATCAATCTCAATATATCACCAGAAAGTCGCTGTTTGCTGAGTCTGGATCTTAATTATGTTGTTTCAGCATTGTTCTTGTCTAGTGATGCTCCGTTCAAGTGCAAAGGATTCAGCATAGTATGCGCGTCTATATGCATGGTAATCAATATGTCTTTTCAGAAACTGTCTTCTTTTCCACCCTCATAAGTCCCGGGATGCTTATTGCTTACGAGAACAATCTTGATTTCCTCTTCCTCAGGTGGTTGCTTTATGTTATGCTTGCCTGCTGAGACCCGAAGACAAAACTAATGACGACGAGGAAAATGACATAGAAAACTTGGAAGAGACGCTTCTGTGTAATAATAACCAATGATTGAATCAAGTTGTAGGAATAGAGCAGATAAAGTAATAGTATGGGTTGTTTTCGGTGGATGATAGTTGGGCAGTGTATATATATCCTTGGAGGACCCAGCAATATTAAGCTTGTTGTTGCTGCAAAGTATCATGTATATGCTGACTTACTCTATTCATTCAATTTCCCTAGTTATAAAATTTGCTCCATCCTTGAAATTTTCGTGTTTTTCTTTTCCATCCTTATATTATGGTCACTGCTGCTAACAGTTTTTTCTTTTTTCTTCTTTTGTGTGTTGATAAATCACCTTAAGTCATGTCCGTTTGTGTCACGAATCGTTTTCCTACAAAACAATGATGTGTTAAGTGGAAACCAGTGCGCCGTACTGTCTCAGCTATGAAGTCATTGGTTTATATATATCACTACGATTTAGTAGTTTGTGCCTTGGGCACAAGTTCCATTCTAATTTGATTTTTTTTTTCTCTGTCCTCCTAACGGCCAACTTCTGGTCGGAGCTCCATGTTGCGGCCACCAACCAGTCAATTTTTTTCATCGTCCACCTTCCCTACCTGTCTTTTCCTTTCCACAGAATATCCAATTTCTTGCTCTATAAATGCTTTCATTCTTATGTTATCTTCGTAATCGTCGCCAAAGAAGAAAACTTTACTGAGAAAATGACGAGCTGAGGAGGAAGAAGAAAAAATGGGATTGCATACACGACTGAAGGAGGTGAGACCTCTGATTCACCTGCTTTTTCCACTCTGTGTGCATTGGATTGCGGAGGAGATGACCGTTTCGGTTCTCGTTGATGTCACTGCTGATGCTCTCTGTCCTGGACACTCTACTTGCTCCCAGGCCATTTATGTTGCTGGTATTCAGCAAACTGTATGTTCATTTTTTCTCAGTTTATGTCACTGTTTTCTATTTGTTTCTTTGTTTGGATGATAGGAAATTTCAGGGAAAGTTGAGTTTTTGAACTGCCCTATTGCTAACCCATTTGGTAAATTTAGACTTTTGAGATTAGTTTGCTATATGGGTATTGGGAAATGAAGATACCATTTTTTCTTCTTCTTCTTCTCACTATTTTTTTCCATGTTAATTTAGCTCTGCCCTTACCCTTTTAGTTTCTCATAATTAAATTTTATCGCATTTCTTCATGGGATCAAAAAATTCCATCTGACCAAACCATCTTAAACAAAATTTTCACATCTTATTTTCAACTTTAGGGGCATTCTTTTATCACAAAAATTTCCTATCAGCTTAAACTTATGGGTTGGAGTCAAATTTTAACATGATATTAGAGTTAAAAGTCCACAATTTTTAAATATTGTGATTCTGATTTTCTTTGATGTATTATTGTTTTCTTTTACATGAAGCCTTAGATACTTTTTTTTTTTGCAGGTTGTTGGGATTTTCAAGATGGTCGCACTTCCAATTTTGGGTCAGCTTGCAGATGAGTATGGGCGTAAACCTTTATTACTGCTCACTGTATCCACTGCCATAATCCCTTTTGGTATGTTTTATAAACCCTTTTGGTATTCAAAAATACACAAGTAATTGCTCTATGAAAGTTTTCATCATATGCTTACAAAAAACAGATAAATTCTTTTATACATTTTTCATTTGTTCTATTTCTTGTTCGTATATATAGATATTTGTTTTTGCAGAAAGATGATGCTCATGCTGTGAAAATACTCTTTCTTTTGGTGTGCTATTTCAGCTTTACTTGCCTGGAACCAGTCTAGAGAAGCTGTGTATGTGTATTATGTTCTTCGTGGAATTTCAAACATCATAAGCCAGGGGAGTGTCCTATTCATTGCAGTTGCTTACGCGGTCAGAGCTATTCCTTGACCGGCACTAAATGTAAATGATGGATTGGGAGCATTATGATTCACCACAATTTCCTCAATTTTGATAGGCCGATTTTGTAGCGGAGAGTAAGAGGGCTGCAACCTTTAGTTGGATGACGGGTCTCTTATCTGCCTCGAAGGTATTGGGTAATGTACTGGCACTCTTTCTCCCCGAGAAGTACATCTTTGATGTAAGTTGGTGGTGTAACTTCTTCTTTTTCTCATTTAGTCGTCACTGATATCTTTTGTGTCCTGTTACCCTTCCACTGATGAAACTTCTCCCCTCTTCTTTAAGGTTTCAGTTGCTCTCTTGATCTTTTGTCCACTTTATATGCAATTCTTCTTGGTCGAGACAGTTGAATCGCCCCCAAGGCAGGACCAGGGTTCGGGTTGCTTGGCTAAGACACTTAATGTTGTCACTGAAAGATGGAAATCAATGAAAGATGCCGCAACAGTAGTTCTTAGCAGGTACCTTTACATACTTTCTGTATACTCAAAATGACCCGGTTGTTATCTCTTACGGTGATAGTCTAGCTAAAGATCCACATTTTCACGTCTCAGTCAAACACTCAGGGGCATTTCCGTTGTTTCCTTCTTCTACGAATTGGGAATGTCTGGAATCAGTACTGTTTTACTGGTATGCTCCTTATCGATTTAATAATAGGCCATTGATATGGGCCATATCATATAGCCAACAATTTTGAACTGAGGATGTTTATTACTTGTGCAGTACTATTTAAAGGCAGCTTTTGGTTTTGACAAGAATCAGTTTTCAGAGATTTTAATGATGGTGGAAATAGGCTCTATTTTTTCTCAGGTACGCGTTTTTGCTTGAGCTTATCATTCTTACCATTATTCGCTTGAAAAGTAATATCAAACTTTCACCGGAACTTGTTAATCTTTTGTTGTTGGCATGCTATGAACTGGTTTATATTCTAAGCCCTCTTTTTGTGGTTAGTCATATTCTAAATCCAACATTTCATAAGTGGACAGTAGTGAGTTCTATTTGGTTCCATCTTTTCCACATCAATTACACACACCATTAGTGGGCAAATATGATGCAAATCATAGGTTCTGTTGAGCTCATATATTTGTTCATGTTCATGTTCATTTTCAAATTTCTGATTGTCCGATATTGTACTTTAAATCCTAATCAATTCACCGCCTTCTTATGTTCTAATCTTATTGCTGTTTGCATTTTAGATGTTGGTTCTTCCTCTAATAAACCCATTGGTTGGAGAGAAGGTGATACTCTGTGTAGGCCTACTTGCATCTATAGCTTATGTGAGTTACATTTCCTCTCCATAACTCATTTCAGAAAATCCCAACCATTCTTTTTTAAAAATATGTTTGTTTCTTCACAGGCTTTGTTGTATGGCTTTGCATGGGCATCTTGGGTATGCACTTCAATACTATTGTAGCTAAATGATGCTAGATTAGTAGACACAGCTTTGCAATCAATATTTTGAGAAATGGCTTTGCAACTTTGAGTCTTTTGCTAATTTCAATTCAGGTACCATACTTAAGTGCCTCATTTGGAGTCATCTATGTCCTAGTGAAACCTTCGGTAAGTCCTGCCTCCCATGAATCTGTTTGTGGTGTTGTTCACATATCTGAAATGATGAAAACGATTTCTTGATATGCAGACTTATGCTATCATTTCAAAAGCATCGAGCTTGACTGATCAGGTTCGAAAATCTTTCTTACGTCCTTATGTTGGTTCGGTTTGTTTTGTAAAACTTGCAACTTCATTTCATGATCTCATCACAGGGAAAAGCACAAGGATTCATTGCAGGTGTGCAGTCAATAGCAAGTCTGCTATCCTCAATTGCAATGAGACCATTAACTTGTGAGAGTTGGGCTAATCTATATATTTTCAATTCTTAACATATGTACAACACCATAAGGTACATTTCTATGTTGGTTCTTGCTGAGTGGAAATTTGTTGGTGTTACAGCATGGTTTTTGTCTACTGATGCTCCTTTCAAGTGCAAAGGTTTCAGCATAGTGTGCGCGTCTGTATGCATGGTATGGCTATAAAGCTTTTCTCCTCGTTCTCACCTTCGTAAGCCTCCTCGCCTGCTGACCGGAACAAACTTGATTTCCTACTATCCCTGCAGGCGGTTGCTTTGTGTTATGCTTGCATCCTAAAGCCAGAAGACCATGAAAATATTGAACAAGAAAACAGCACCGAAAACGTGGAAGAGCCGCTTTTATTTAGTAGCAACCAATGATTGAGTTGAGGCAAGTTGTTGAAATACCAGCACCCATCAGGCCAAGCGGTTTAGGTGCTGTGGATCCCTTCAAAAGTCTCAGGTTCGAGTCACTTGTCATAGTAGGAAGCACATATGCGTACTTGGAGAACCCAAGTCAGTTCTGCAGCATTGTGCTTGTTGTTGCTGTTGCTGCTGCTGCTGCAAAATATCATGTATTGACTCAATTGTCACTCTTGAAAATTTCAAGTTCCTTTACACTCTTGTTCTTCAATTTATGTCCTCTTTGTTTGGCTCCAACCACAAAATTTCATGTGCCCAAATCATGCAACTGTATTTTTCTGAAAATATGCCAAAGCTAAAACACCCAGAAAAATTGATTTTATTTTGTTTATGTCCTCTTTATTTTATTTTTGTTTATAACAGAGAGATTTTATTTTGTTAATGGATAGAGTATATAATAGATTGCCAAAACACCCAGAAAAATTGGAGTGCTCTGTTTTGTAGACTGGCTGCAGTGGTAGTGTTGGGTGGGAGCTTGGTTTTGTCAGCAGCCATGGAGGCTCTATCTCCCTCTATCAACTTCTCTATAACTTCATCAATCAGACCTCACAAATCATTTACTCATTCTTCTTCCTCTTTACCCCTCAAATTCACCAACTCAACAACCAGCAAGAACCACCTCAATTTCTCTTCTTCTTCTTCTTTCACTTCTTGTGCTTCTCTTTATTAACAAAAACTAGAGCCACATCAATACCTGCACCACACCCATCTTTATCTTCTCCTTCCACTTCTACTCACCACTGGATGGTGCTCATGGAGGGTCCTCCACAGGGGCTCAATTCCAAGCCTGAGGTCACCAGTTACTACGTCAGGAGTCAGGACACTGGAGAGAGTTCTCGGCAGGTTGGTATGTTCCAAAGTTTTAAGCTTTTTCGCAAAATTTTCTTAACTTCCTCTTTGGGTGTGAGCTAAAATTGTGGTTTTGGGCAGCGAGAGGGATGCCCAAAAACGTATTTATGATGTTTCTCTTAATGCTCCCTTTGGATTTTGCTGCGACATTGACGAAGAAGCGTCAAGGAAGCTTTCAGGTAAATGCTCTATATTGCTTGTTGAGATGGATTTTATGCCTACCAACTGTTTGTGATATGTTCTACCTGAAGTTGTTTTATGGTTTCATGAGTATTTGTTGAAGGACTTAGTTTAATCTTTACGCACATACATTTTTGTTGCAGCCTTGCAGGTTTATCTGGTATTTTATCGGTTATGCCTGACCCGGATGTTAGTTCTACTAAAAAGGACTATAGTTCATAAAGGACTCAACCCACTTCTCTACCCAATCTGCAAACTGGAGGTACATTGTTGTTTCCTGCTGGAAATACTAAAGACTGGCTTGTTCGAATGGATAAGCCTGGGGTTGGGGTTGTTACAAAGGCGCAGATGGTTGATTTTTATTCTCAAATACTGATTAAAGTCTTGCAAAAGTAAGTATGGTGTCTGGGTGTGATGCTTCGTTTTTATCACTTTGTCTCTGTTTTCTTGAAGAGGGAATGGTTTTATGTAGTGAGCAAGATGCACAAATGTGTACCTATAATGTGTCCTGGCAGTCAAATTTTGGGTTTTGTTGTGAACTTGACGAGGAATGTGCCAAGGAACTAGCAGGTTAGCATATGTTCTTAAGTTAAATGTTCCATTTTGAAGGCAAACTGGGATGTGGTAGCATGACCACTAGTGCATTTTGTGCAGGTGTGCCTGGTGTTCTATCTGTGGAGCCAGATGAGAATTTTGAGTCGGATAATAAGAACTATGGAGGTTTGTTGCTAACTTGGCTAGGCTTTGCATAAACTGTCTGTTTGTGACTAGAATCCCAGGAACAAATTCATTCTTTGCTTTCTTAGTTTGAATGTTTTAGAGTCATTTTTTATGATACGGCAGTCATAATCTCACGGATGATTGCAAGAGCCAAGGAAACCAATTATTTCAAGTATTTAAGGTTATTGACAGATGCATTAAGAACCTATTTTTGAAGAAAGTAGTTGGTAGCATAGCAGTTCCATGTGTGTTTTAGCTCTATACATCCATGTTAGCATAAAAAAAAAGTAATATGGTTTAGAGACACACTATTGAATTCATATGAGATATTCAGTTTAGGAGCTAGTTATGCACAGAAGTAACAAAAGGCATGTTCTCTCTATGGATAAGTTTTAAACTTTGTAATTCCAACTTGCACTAATCTTTGGATTTTAAACTTTGCATTAATTTGATGTGTTTATGTGATGGAGTTTGAACTAATCTTTGGAGATCTTACACTCCCGGGATTACTTATTAACTATGTTGCACTGATACCGACAAGCGACACAATTCACAACGCAATTCGGACATATGATTCGCCATCTAAATAAAAACTACAACACGACACATTACTTACTAACAAGTCCTTGTTTTGTTGGGTTGTCTGATAACTCGAGTCGATAAGAAGCTGTGAATGTCTCAAATATTAGAATCTGCGAACATAATCAATTTCAATTCATTCATTTGGTTCAATGGTTAATAAGTTTATAATTCCAGGTGGTAAGAATTCTATGGATCAGCCAGATTCCTCAGAAGCAAGCCAGAGAACCCCCATAAAATCTAAAATGCTTTTTGTAACTGGTATGTTGCAATTCATAGACTATGTTTAGATTCTTCTAATTTCATTTACTCTATCCTTATTTTGACACATGCCTTAATAGTTGAGTGCTACGTGAAGGTAACGATATTGTATATACCATGTAATAATGCAAAATACCCTTTTTACCTGGTTATATTCTACCTTGTAAAAAAATTCTACTACTATCCCAAAATTAGTGTCCTGTTTCCTTGGCGTTTTTGTCCAAATATTTTGTTAACTTTCCTCTTTGATGAAGTTAGTTATGCATGAATTACCAATAGTATCCCTTGAATTTGTTATAACACATGTTCACGATGATATAAGAAGAATTTTACAATATTAACTTACTGCTTAATTTTTCTCATAAAGGAAACCAAGACACTTATTTTCGGACGGAGGGAGAGTATAGTTTCCCAAAACATTCATCCATAATAAGGATCTCTCTTCTGTCAAAGTTTTAAAGACCAGTTTTTAGGATAGGGACATACTTCTTTCCCTCTATTCTTACTCTTTTTTTGACAGGCTTATCATTCTATACCTGTGAGAAAACCTTACGTGCTGCCTAGCTTTGAAGGTTTTGGAGAGCTTGTTGGAGGTATTAATTCTGTAGACCACTCCTATAAATGACTATAATTTTGCAACATTAAGGATATATAGCCATTGACCCCATTGTGCCTAAACATACATCATGAAAGAGCTGTCCTAATGAAATTGCTTATTCTTAACAGTTAAGATTATAATGGACAAGATTTCTAAGAGATCTAAAGGTTACGCCTTTGTAGAGTACACTACAGAGGAGGCTGCAAGTGAAGGTGCAGCCCTCAAAGAGATGAATGGCAAGGTAAGTCAGAACCAATCTCCTTTCTGGTTTGTTGTTATGGGTTTAGCTGTAAGTAAGAGTGAAATCCGCAGAAAGAGAAGCTGTGGTACATTAATTTATTCTTTTTGGTGCTTGCAGATCATTAATGGATGGATGATAGTTGTCGATGTAGCTAAAACTACCCCACAAAAACATGATAGGAGCCGCTCGGTACCAGCAGCCTGACATTTTGGAGCCATCTATCTGGTGAGATGTCTAGCCTCTGCTACAGTCATGTTAGACAATATTGCTCACAAACTTCCCTATTTTTGAAATGAATCAATCCAGTAATTGGCAGCCGACCTCTTTTACTAACAGATATAATGAAAAATAATCTCATTTATTAAATCTTGAACAAGATCGATCAAAACAACATTACGTAGTGAAACAAGAAGCTGGAAAAATAACTAGACTGAGTGCAAAACGAAATGGAGAAATGGTGATGAGTTAGTTCCATGGAGAAGGTGCAATGGTGGGAGGAAATGGGAAATCAGGCCACACAGTGATGACCAGCTTCTGGCCGGTTGCGCAGTGGCCGGAGACGCCGCAGATGTACCACTTCCTTCCCTCTGTCGTCAAAACCACCACATCGTTGCCGGAGGTTAGTGGACCACCTCCTTGTGACGACACACTGCAGTTCCCGAACTCTGCTCCCGTCACTTTGTATACGTTGTGTGCTCCAGGAGGATACTTAAATACTATTCAAGTTCCATAAAAATAAATATCGTTAGGCGCATGCAATGGAATGATACTATGAATCCATGGTAGCTAATATTTACCTAGTCTGTCTCCGACGAAGAAGGTTTTGTCTGATGCCCAAGCTTCGTAATTGAACCCTATGGTCCATCCCGAAGCATCTCCAACGATATAATCCGCTGCCAGAGCGAGGGATGGGAGAGCAACAACAATGAGAACCAAAATGAAACGAGAAGAAGCCATTTGAATTGGTGAGTATATTGTTTATTATCAGTGCTATTCGCTTTGGTTGGCTTGAAAATGTAAGAGTTGTGTTTGCATATTTATAGGTAATAATAAGTATGAAACTGAAGTTAGTAACAACATTGGGTTATTAGAGGACGGCAGGGGATAACTAGGAGCTAGTAGCTAGACTACATTTTGTCCAACCTATGTCAACAATGTTTTTGGAGTGTCTGAGACTGAGTTGTGTTTTTAGAAGATTTTGTTTTGTGCAGTGTACAGTTAAAAAATTGCAAAAGCTGCAGGCCAATTATTAATTCTAGTAATATGCAAAAGAATGTTATGGGTGTCTCGAAGGACTCTATTCTAGTAGATCTTCTTGGCAGCCTAAAAACTCTGTCACTAATATTCTATAACTTTGGGATCACTTTTTCAAGGCCAAGGTAACGGGGAGCAAGACCAAAGCTAGTAAAGGCGAGATCTAGCGTTTTGGCTGTCTGCGAGCGTCCACTTGTCGTCTGTGCGCTCACTTTAATTTCTCAAATCTTGTCATGTCGACAACCATTTCCCCTATTGCGATTGAGCTAGTTGTCATGGTGCCTGGGAGCTTGTTAGGTCATTTCCTTCAACCCCTAGGCATGTTTGAAGGTTTTGGCAAGGTCGGGACACATTGTGTACATATTTAGAGGCTCACGTCCCCTCCTTAGGTTGTATTGAAGGCACATCATCTCACAGAACGACCTCATCAACAACCCACAAATCTCGAAACCTTGTGCGAAAGAGACTTCTAGAGGTTTCGATATACAACTTGGTTCACGAGGGAGGCACAAGAACTCACAGACTCGCCTGAAACCTACTTATTGTGCACCTCAGAAGCAAGAGCCCAAGCAATGAATGAGCCCGAAGCGGATCCAAACTTCCCTTTAAATAGTCATGTTTCGACACATAAAAAATAGTAACACGTATAAATACTCCCCTCTTAATAAGAAAAGATAATCCCTCGTAATTGCATTTCACACTCTCGAGTAGGGTTCTCTAAAGCATTTGTGAATCATACTGATATTTTACTCTCATGCATGAGATGGTGTCCTAAAAATACAAGATTTTCATTGTTAGGTGTGTTTCTATGCACACATTTGCCATTGACATTGGATATTTACGGGGAATATTAGACTCAGAAAACAATGGGTTGACAAGTTCAAAATAATGCCATTATTTCCAATTCAAAGGGTTGAACAAATCTTTTCATTTTTTACTCAAAACTAATATTCTTGGGATATTGTTTTTGGTCATTTATATATTTGATTCATCATTTCAGTAGCAACACATCAAGAAAACACTTTATTGCTACACCTCATATTTCACACGTCTTTTCGGATTAAAAGCAAATACGAACAGATATAATGAAAAATAGTCCCCTTTATTAATTTCTGAACAAGGTCAAAACAACACTACGTAGTGAAACAAGAAATCGGTAAAAAAAAACTAGACTAAGTGCAAAACGAAAGACGAAATTAGAAATGCAACCCAAATGAATTGAAATAGAAAATGAGTGTAGTGTGTATCGATGGAGTAATTAGCTAGTTCCAAGGAGACGGTGCCGGAGCAAACGGGAATAAATCGGGCGGCAGCACAGTAATAACAAGCTTCTGGCCGGCTGCGCAGTGGCCGGAGACGCCGCACATGTACCACTTCCTTCCCGCTGTCGTCAGAACCACCACATCGTTGCCGGAGATTAGCGGAGCACCACCCTGCGACGTCGCAGTGCAGTTCGCGAACTCTGCTCCCGTCACTTTGTATACGTTGTGTGCTCCAACAGGATATATAAATACTATTGATCAATTTCCACAAAAATAACGTTAGGCGCAAACAAATGATACCATGATCAATCCAATTATATATTGGAAGATGTTAATTAATTCACCTAGTTTGTCTCCGACAAAGAACGTTTTGCCGGCTGCCCAAGCTTTATAATCGACCCCTACGGTCCAGCCCGAGTCGTCCCCAACTATGTAATCCGCCGCGAGAGTGAGGGTTGGGAGAGCAATCACAATGAGAGCCAAAAATATGTAACCAGAAGAAGCCATTTCAGTGCTATTGAGGGAGAGAGATGTGATGGTGTTTTACTCTTTTTTGCTTTGTTTGGCTTGTTTATGCATATTTATAGCTAAAGGGTTTGGTATGTAGTTGAAGTTACTGACAAAATTGGCTTATTAGAGGACGGCAATGCAAACAATGTTTTTGGAGTGTCTGAGACTGAGGTGCTCTTGAGAAGCTTTTGTTTTGAGTAGTGCAGTGTAGTTAATTACAAAATTGCAAACGATGTAATAATTTGGATTTACAACATGGAACCATGTGACTTTCCTTCGAAGCTCAAAGTTTACTACCAACGATGTAATAATTTAAATTCTAGTAATATGCAAGAAATTGTTATGGGTGTCTCTAAGTACTCTGATCGAGTAGATCTTCTTGGCAATCTAAAAACTCTATCACTAAATTTAGGCTAATATTTTCTGGGGTTAACCCATTGTTTAGGTTATTGCCTTCTTTTGGTTCCCGGATTTGCGCATTTTTAATCCAACTGACATGATACTTCAGGTTGCAACTGACACATAAGCTACCACCGCCACATCCAATACCTCACCACGTCAGCCGAATTCCATAAATCAAAGTCTTGAATTAAACTAATTTTCTTAAACATAAAAGTTTACCATTTACTCTGAAATCTTTCACAAGATCTCAAAACTGTACACGTTACTTTTATTTTACTAGATATGCAATTTGTAGCTCTAAGCTTGCTAATTCCCCTTCAATGAATTTTTATTCATTGAATAAACCCTAGTTTTTTCATACCTTATTCCTTCCTTATTCCGTCTATATCCATTTTTGGTTTTATGTCTATGAAATGGTTAGAATTCCTCTTCTTA
>JAYMTA010001791.1:0-18660 GCA_036897625.1 Pelargonium cotyledonis
AGCAGTGAGCGGCGGCGAGAGCAGAGTATTGGCGTAAGGTGCAGTGGATGTCAGGCGAGCCTCGGCAGCCCCATAGCAGTGGCGGCGAAGCAGAGGAGCGTGCGTCAAATCGGAGCATCGGGTCAGAGGGTGAAACGTTGAGAATCCGGGTCAGTTTGGTGTGGTCGGGTGATCATGGCAAGCCGTTTGGTGAAAGAGTTTGGAGAGAAGGGGCACGAAAATGAATTGGCGGGCCAATCGGAGAAGTTCTGCCTAGAGAAATGAAGTCTAGGAGAGAGGACTGCGGTGGAGGTGGCAGGCCACTACGAGTCGGATGGGGGGTCCATGTCATACGGTTGGGGCTCTCTTTAGGTTGTTATGGTCATTCACGGTTTGATACAGATAGTGAATTCTACGATAGCCTTGTCGGGTCTCGCGTTATCATCCGAGATGTTAAGATTGATTTGCTATCTTAGAATATATTTTACTTTTTATTTGGTTACATTGTTTTCCTTGTTGGGCATTATGAGAAAATAGGTTTTAGAGTTCAGCAATGTAGTTACTTGTTTGATCGGGTTTCTGCTTCTGTGTTTAGAGCCCAATAATGGCTTCTAGGTTTCTTGGATGTAACACTACATTAAGTAGGTTATAATAATATGTTTGTTGTTATTCTAAAAAAAAAATTGATACTCATTATAGTAGTATTCATTCAAAAATAGGGTCACTTCACATGGATACTTTGAAATAAATTTTTCTTTTTTCCATTCAAGTATTATAAACTATTTTTCACATTGTATAAAAAAAAAGAAAAAACTATTTTCACGTCATCTCCCTTCTCGCACTTTCAAAATATCAAATCTTCAATTCATTTTAACGGAATATACTATCTGAGTCATCCAAAAATTACTAGAATTATTTCTGGGATGTTAAAATATCCTTTAAATTAATTTTAATTGATGTTCATGGTTTTGTTGAGAGTTTTTCATGTTGTTCTTGCTTATCAGAACAAAGTTCATGGTGCTCTTAATATTTATGAAAAGGCTTGGGTCTGGGCTACTAAAACTGGAGTGGAGGTCCAATCATAACAAAGGGCCGTGAAGCCCATTAAAAGTTTAGTGGTTCTAGCAGAGACAATGATTGAGAACTGAGAAGAATAAAAATAGATATGGAGCAGAAAATGCTAGAATGATCTAGGCGATAAGCAGCGAAGCCGACTAGTATTTCATTTTTGTTGATCACTGATAGTGAGTGAATCAAGTTCAGTGAGTCTGGTAGAGATCGACGAAATGCCTGATGCCATGGACGCCGATAACCCACCGTCTCAATCTCGGCAGGGCCTAGCCTCCGCCCCCGGCAGCAGCCAAAGCGACGCCGTCCGGGAGCTACTCACATTGGCTCGCCAACTCATCCATCAAGGCAACCCTACCCAGGCTCTCCAAACGGTAATCATCTATTTTTCTTCAGCTGCTGATAACACGAATAGCCAGTTTCTTTGATTCTCCCAAAAATTCATTTCTTGATTGGTTGCTCTGTAGTGGGGTTATTGGGTCAGAATTGATTTTGTTACTGTTGCCTCTACTATTTTCTCTTCTAAATTGCCTTCCTTTTAACGTTCTTTTAATCGCCCAGAAAATTAGAATTGTTGTTGTAGTTCTTTTTACAATAAAGATTGCTTGAGCACATGTTTCCTCAGTAGTTACTGGCAATGCCCAATTGTAATTGTCAAGTTTGATTCTTGAGAAATCAGTATTGTTGTTGTAGTTCTTTTTTCAAGAAAGATAGGTTCAGCACATGTTTACTTAGTAATTACTGGCAATGCCCAATTGTGATTGTCAAGTTTGATTCTTGAGTCACCAAGGGGACTTCTCAATGGTTCACAGAGATGGTGAATCCTATCGGGCGGGTGGCTAGATTTTTTTAGAAAATGGGTGAGCTATTTCGTATTGTCTAGCTCGTCCTCCGGGGTTCCAATGATTTTCAATTTTTGTAGTTTGTATATGTAGCTATACTATCATAATTTAAAACATTTATGATTGATGCCAGAATGCACTGCCTCTCCCTAAATCTTCTTTTTGAATTTGAGGATTTAAAGAAGCAAAATATGCAATATGAGGACATAATGTGTTGAGAATCATTTAAAAGTTATTGAAGATCTTAGGTTAACATAGATTCTTTTGAAGTGGGTGCATTCTTTGAGCACAGCTTTATTTGTCATTGTGTATATTATGCCTAAGAGGCATATAGATTAGCTGGGCAATATGGTGCACAAGGCTCGCACCATTGTGGATCTTGGATTTCATCATTTATGTACTATTTTTTCCCCTGCATGTAGCCATAAGTTACTGTATATAAAGATTCTCTGGGATGAGACTTAAGAGAAATCCTCTTTAAAGTTACTAATGCTCAGTCTGTATTAGTGCTGGAACAGGTGGTGATGGCATTGAGAACCCAAGGAGGTGATGAGGCTGTATACACGTCCCTTCACCGTGCTCGTGAGCTATATAGGAGCAAAGTGCAGGAAAATGCTTCTGTGGATCAGCTGGCTTCTCTATTTGCTGAATGTGCAATTGCTGAAGCACAGACTTCCAAACCTGAACCATCACCCCAGAATGTGGATGCTACTTCAGTTGCATCAGATGCCCGTGGAACTTCTATACTGGCCGAAACTGGCAGGTTGCAAGTGGTGTTAGATGCATCTTCAGATGGGAGCAGCTTCATCTGTTTACAGTGTGGAGGTCTTGTGAGTAACCATCGAAAAGATGAACACTATGCTCACTGGTGCTGTAAAATATGATTTGCAGGTACAAGGATCCAAAAGTAGCTCTCATCTGGTACAGATGCTTCTCCCCTATGATGAACATGCATCAATTTAGTGCCTAGTTGCTCCATTGTCCAGCTCTCTAAATAGACATGTGGGAGGTAGTTACTTGATACCTATATGTTCAATACCCAGCATCCACTTTACAAGCATTCACTGTTCAAAGCTGCATAAGAGTGCTTTGCTGCAAGGGTTATGTAGAATATTGCGCTTGGTTGTGATTAATTTTCCTTGCATTAATCGTATAGTAATGTGATCGATATTTTTTGGTGGGTTTTCGAACTAGTTTATATCTTTGTATCAGCATGTTGAAGTCTCAGTCAGTTCAAATTCTGCCGCTATTCCTGCTATTGGGTCTACATACTGTTTCCTATTTGGTTTTCTTCTGTTTCAAATTATACTACAAGGTTCATATTTCATAAATACATTAATCTAAAAGAATGTTCTTATAATATGAAATAAAATGTTAGTGTAAATTCCATATAACAAAATTAATGTTGTGCTTACACAATTCAGATAACAAATTGACCAGTAAAAAAAGAAGAAAAAAAACGACAAATTCAAAAATATATATGAAGAAATAGAAAACACATTTGATCAACAATTCTTTGATTTGGTGGCTGACACTTGAGACTCTATATACCAAAACAACTGAAGATGACCTTGCAGAATGCTGAGGTCAACCACCTTGCAAATTTTAACTTTGAACAATCTCAACCTTCAGAGTTCAGACTGAGCTTCTCCTACAAACTATTTGGTTGGTTACCTGTGTGCGGCATCTACACTGCTTTACAAGATGATGCTCCAAATGCAGGAACCAGGACAAAAATAACAACTCTACAAAACCTAGCTTCTTCAGATTGGACCCAACCCATCCCAGACAGCCATAAGCACAGCCACTTCGTAACACACTGCATCAAATTAAAATGCAACTTTATCAATGTCAGCAAATGAATTTCAGGCAATTCAACCTCGCTACCAAATATAACATAACTTACAAGCTGTGTTGTCCTAACCCTAAAGCAGGCTGGTGGTCAAGGTGGTTTGCACCCTCCTTGGCCACCCAGGGTTCAAACCTTGTGGCTAGGACCTAAGGAAGCTTGTAACAAGCTTATCCTAAGATCATGTACTTGGCAAACAAGACTAATCTAATCTGCATTGACAGTTATTCTTTACATACATTTTGTGTCTCCAGTATCATACATGAGGAAGGTCTTTGGGCTACTATTGGTGAATTTACAAGGATATTATATTGACAAAATACCAGTATATTGCTTATGACAGTCCAAAGGATGAGGAATCAAATGGATATTACTTTTTGAAAGTTACCTGCACTCATTTCTATATGCTCGATCTTCTGTGCGCTGTGTGTTGGGATTATACTTATAGGTCAAAGATGAATGTCACAGCAACAAGCTGGTGACATGAAAAATCACATTATATTTGGCAGAGCCTGGGGACGAGGTTTTGCCCTGATGAGTGTTTCATCACTGTGCCTAATCCATTCTGAGAGTCTCCATGGCTTCTGCCATTTCCATTTGAATTGCACAAGCCACTGGGGATGGCTCCCTTTCCACCTCCATAAATTTCCCCCCCATAGCTCCCCAGTTGGCCCAAGGGCTCCCATCTTTTTCATTGACAACTGCCCAGCCGGTACCATCTGCATTATTAGCAAATCCACTTTCTTAGCCAAGCAGGAAAACGATTTATACCTTGTGGCAAAGGGGTAAGTAAATTAACCTTTCGTGTAGAGTCTATAAATGCTGCAGACTCTCTGACTGAGCAATTAGCAATGCCTGGAGTATATTTGAGCTGCTTCTGTGCAGGCACAGCCAATGGAGACAGGGGACTACTCATGTCATCAGAAAAGTGTTTTAACGAATTATTTGAATTACCCTGTTCATGGAAAGTGAGAAACATCAAAAGTCATTAACAATAACTAGAATAATGTTAGAGGACATATAAAAACCACAATAGTTTACCTGTGAAAAAACCACTAACATATGTAGTTGGGAATATGCTTAGTTTTCAATTCTTTTTTCAGAGGACATTAATTTGGGAATTTGATCATAAGACTTAGTGGGATCTCTTTAGGGCTCTTTTTGATATAGTTTATTTTGAGAAAATATCCAATGGGTGGTAGTTTCCTTCAGGTTCTCTTCCCTATTAAGACTTTAGTTTCGTGCTCTATATTTCTACTGTATTCCTTATTCCTATCTTATTATGTATTGAGTGCTCTGCATCCTTTGAACTTATTTCTGTGTTTCACCTGTATTATTCTGCTGTATTCCTTACTCTTCATTTTGGTCATTTTATATCACCAGAAAGCAAAACCAATATTTTTTTGATTTGTAGTTGAGCACTAACATCTGAAAAAATTGCTATATTTTCATTTAATTCATTACAGAAAGAGGGGATTTATAGCTCTACAGATTGTTTGTGAAATCATTTCACCCAAATTCATTTTAACTTGGTGCACTATGCTGTTGAACTAA
The DNA here is from genome assembly GCA_036897625.1 of Pelargonium cotyledonis. NCBI lineage: Eukaryota > Viridiplantae > Streptophyta > Magnoliopsida > Geraniales > Geraniaceae > Pelargonium > Pelargonium cotyledonis. The sequence continues at coordinate 5,293 of JAYMTA010001791.1, forward strand.
AACTCAATAAAAAAATTCCAGAAGTTTTTTTTCCAACCAAGTAGCTTTACTGCCTATTCAGCTGTATGTTCTACATAAGGCCTAAAGACAATGTATCATGTATGATGCACGAGGGCAAAAGAATGAAACCATTCCCAACAAAATTACACCTACCGAAGCTGATGTGGCCAACGCAATTGCAACAGCTTGCTCTCTCAATTTCAGCTCTTTCTCAACTTCCTTTCTTCGTATCTCACTCTGCCTCAATAAGCCTACAAGTTCTTTAAGTTGCTCTTTCATTTCCTTGATTTCCATTCCTTTTTCCCAAAGCTGACACCTATAGACAACAACAGACAAACTAAAATTTAGAACTTTGATTATACAGAACTTATTTGTTTGAGCATAATAACAACACTTCCAACAATAAATTTTTATTTTATTTTATGGAAGCCGCAGGTTAAATGATACTTGAAGTATATATTAAGTTGACCAGACTCGTCATAGTATATTATAGATACTTGCACTTCATGCATGAGGAAGAGAGGCTTAGCAAGCTTTTCAGTTTCTTCATAATTTTTCTTAGGTTAATCTGAAAGATAGTGAAATGCTGTTGGAGTAAAGTTCACATGAGAGGCTATTCCTCTCCATTCCAGTCTTCCAGACTGAGTTCTAGTGCTGCCCAATGTTCAAACTTGGGGGACTCCTTAGTTTTTATGGCTTTGCTAAAAAGGTTCAGGCACTTCGAATCATACTAAAGTTAAGGGGCCCAAGAGCTGAACAAATGGATTACTTGTGATCTTTTATCTCACTTTTAGCATTTCCTTCAACTTTTCCAAGGGCAAAACACATTCCAAAGTTACGAACTTTTTTCACATTAATTTGGGCAAGGTTGGATATATAGATCCACATGCATGCTCCATTTACGAAAGTATAAGACAATCAAATAAAGCCTAGAACAGTAACACCACAGAGAACAAATATTGATAGGTCAAAGAAAGTACCTTGCATCTGCAAATGAATTGAACATGTATTGAAGCAAGTTCTTTGCATCTCCCATCGAACGCAACTGATTCCAACGTCCACGGTTAGTGAAGGCACGCTCTCGTTCTTCTGCCTCTGAAAGTTGTGAAGCCATTGCTACGAGAGAATTCGACGTTATGCTTAGCATGCTCTCGAGTGAAGAAATCCTTGCTATTCTTGCATTTGGTGACATAGAGGATGCTCTGGACAAGCAAAGACAAGGATTAGAATTCATGAAATGAGGGAGAAATCTGGTGAACATTTGATCTATTGGCATAATGCTAGTTTATCACATCTGTATTTAAGAAGGAAAAGCAAAAAGGCAAGTACAGAACTATTTTAAGAGAAGTTATACCTGGCAAAGCCATTCTTTCCTCTTGGAGGACTAAGCCCCTTTGAAGCAAACTCATCAACTTGCTTCAGCAAGGCTAGTTCTTCCGCCAATGCCCCTCGCCTGAGGATTATTGAATTTTTAATAGAAAACTAGCACACTAGTTAACAATGAAGTTAATTTACTAAAATACAGGTTAAGTACATACACTTGACTTTGCTTCTCATATTCAAAGCGAACTTCATGCACATTCACCATAACCTCCAGCTCATGGTCAAGCCAACGCTGTAAGGATTTCTCATTGCTCTGGAGCAGTAGGTTAAGTTAAACAGGCATTTACAAATTATAAAAATAAAAAATAAATAAATAAAGTCAAATAAAGAGAAATAGAACATTACCTGCCCATTTGTTCCATTTCCATTGGTGATACCTGCAAGATTGTAAGACTATTAAAAATCTCATGTGAACAAGGGGGTTCCAAAAACAATACCCTTGAAAACTACATAGACTTGTGCAGAAGAACAAGTACTCCATTCTCCCCTTTTAATGGAGGAACTATACATTTACTTCTTACCTGGGCTATCACGAGCTGAGGATTTACGAGCTTCTAGCAATTCTTTTAGCCTCTTGGTAGCCATTGCAGCCTCTTCTGTCTTTCTCTGAAGAACCTGAATGAAAGAAGGTTCTTCTAGTGAACATCTGCTATTATTTCTGCCACATATATATGAATAACGTGACAAAGAAAGAGTTCGAACCATTTTCTGGCGTTGATTTAAAGCTTGCAGCTTATGCCTTTCGTACTCATTTTTCCTACCCTCCTTTCGCAACTGTTTCGCAAATGTTTAGTCAAGGAAGTCAATAGAAATGAGTATAAATAATTGCTAGAAATGAGTATAAATCAGTTAATCCATTTGAAGTCTATAGAAATGAGAACTAAGCTTGCTTATTCTGAACTCATATCTTCAGAAGGCAGGTGAATTTGTAATGTGTATAACAAATTAGTAGTGGCAGCAAAATCATATAGGATAAAGCTGTTTTGGTTTGATTGGTGAAAGGATAAATTTGTATACAAACAATGCGTGTTTATTAGTGAATCCAAAATGCTAATACAGCAACCAGACTTCTTCAAGTAACTCATGCTCTTTACTACGTGACATCATGAGACAATTATAATTCTATTTTATATTAAATGGAATAAACAGGCATGGCTTCCATAGACAGCTTATGAGTATTTGAATAACATATCTCATTTAGATATTTGAAAGTACCTGCAACAGTTCCTTCTCTCGAGAGGCCTTCCACTGTCGAAATTGTTCTGCCTCTTGTTTCATCCTTTGTTGCAATTGAACCTACAAGCTCAAGTAAAGTAAGCATAACATGGTAAAAGACTAAAATGAATTACAGATTTTGGAGTAACAGTTGAGGATTCAACCTTTTGTGACTTGATGTATTGAATTTCATCTTGCAATCGCTTAGCTGCTTCATCACTTTTTTGTTTTTGTTTCAAAAGCTGAACCTGATTTTCTTGTTTCTTTTTCAGATCCAGAATCTAGTGTACAAAAATGGTATAAAGATGTTTCAATCTGGGCAAACCCAAAAGGAGTCCTTTTCTTCAATCGACAAAGAAACAGAGTATACAGAAAGGGGGGGAAAAAAACACCTGTGCCTCAAGTGCCTTTAACTTTTGGGTATGAACATCTTGCATTTTCTGTGTATGCCCATCAGAACTAGCAGCCAGACTTTCTACTTCGGTCAACAGATGGTCCCTTTCTTGCTGCGGAATGAAATAGTGAATACTTTAACATCATTTTTATCAAAGAACAAAACAAGTGTTCGTGAACGTTCGAACACTCAGTAGGGCAAGTGGTTGATTTCACTTGGTCCCTCAAGGTCTCAGTTTCGAGCCTTGGTGTTGGTACGCTCTCTGATAAATAAATAAATAAAATAAATAAATAAATAAATAAGTGTTCATGAAGGTCTCTGTCACCTGAACAACTTTCTTCTCATCTTCCAGTTCCATGATTTTCTTGCCGAAGTGTTGCTTGAGTGCCACAGTGTCCAACCCTCCAAAAAGTTTCATCTCCGACTGCACAGACCAAATATGTGACGGACATAACAAATACAATATCACACTATATGGATTCTTTTTCTGAACCTTTGACAGTTCAGACAACCAAGATGTCTAATCATTATGCTATGAATTAGGGTTATAGAATGCAATATAAAAATCCGAAGCAATGGAGACGTCTTACCATCAACCTAAAGCAATTTGGACAAATTTCACAATAGAGGAATATTATATAGCAACTTTAGTAGAAAGATAACAATAACTAAAGAGTATATGCAGGAAGTATAATTCTTGAATAACATCAGATTTCAGGATTAACTTTATACTTCCATTTTATAACCACTTAATGCAACTTCTCTTATTATCTCTTTTAAGAGTTTCCAATAAACATAAGTAATGAACAACTTGTGCAAAGATATCGACACACAAAAAATAAGAGAAAAAAAATCACCTCTTTCTGCTCCAGACGTTTATTTAACTCATTCAACTCTTTGTCCATTGAGTTTTGTAAAAGAGTATGCTCCCACTCTTTTGCTACTTCATCCATTTCCCTGGCATCACCTGCTATATTTGGCAATTTTACCATAAATAAAATGTATGTATAAAGCAAACCTGAAATTGCAAAAATGGAAAACAGAAGACGACAGATAACAGAGTAGTAAGATGAGTCAGTTTTAATCTAGTCCCTAACCAGAGAAAACTCATACCAGCTATGGCATCATCCATTTGATAATCAGGTGACTCTATGCTATTTAAGCCCCTTTTAAGTCCGTCACTTTTCACAGAACATGTATCCTGAAAGAATAAGAAAGAGATTCACAAATCTAGTCAATCTAGCTATTATAGTAACAAGATTAAGAAACAAGAATGAGATGAATATTATATATGTAATAGAAGATTCCAAACTCCTATCTCATAGACATGGCTGAGACTGAACATAGAAAGTCTGAAAGAAAAAAGTAGCATCCATGACATACTTGATCATCTGCTTCACATAATGGTACGACAGCACATCTGCTGCGATACTCGTGAAGTTCTCGACAAAGATCCTCGTTAGCAGCTTCAAGCCAAGTAATCCTCTCCTTAAGAACCTAAACAAAATTTATTACACTTGATAAGTTGTGTATTTTAAGGACCATTAGCTAATCTGAGAAATTTATATCCCAAAAAAACATTAAAGAAAGAATTATTATGTTTACTGTAGCACTCAATAGAAAATCAGATGCATAAAATTACAATTCAATTACCTGTACTTCATCTGATGAAGATCCTCCTCCACGTGCACAAAGCTCTGCCTGCAAATATTCCAGTTGTTGGCGCATCTTCAGCATCTCACTGGACATGGGATCTCTATTAACCTATTCAACAATATATAGAAGGATTACATGCATAAAAATTCATAAAAGCAATGGATCTTGTCCTCTAAATGAGGAAACCGTAAACAAAATAAAACATGAACAGTTAGAGAAAACTTACGACAGGTTTATTTTGGATATTACGGGCACGATTTGCATACTTTAAAGTATTAAGGGTTTCTTCAGCATTTATATCAGCTGGACTGATGCATGCTGAAAAAGAAGGAAACTCTGATGAGCAACGCTTACGATGAAAAATTGAATACCACTCCAACTAAAGATCGGGTACATAAGCAACTGGCAGAGATGGCTGTAAGCCAATAAGAACAGAAAGAAGGGGAATATGACATAAGCTAGAAACATATAATATGTCAAATAGAAGTTGTTCCAGTCATCATAGAGGATCCAGGAGCCAAGTATGAGTTACTAGAAACCAGTTAACAGTGTAAAACCTTGTTCAAGAAGCTTAAGCCTATTTTATTTTCCTTCTTTTTTTCTTCTTGGAATTCAGAGGTTGTTATAGAAATCTCTATCAACCAAAAGCCAGTGTGTTTCGATAAGAACATGAACCATGCATTTTTTTTTTACTAGGGGAAAAAGGAATTATGCATATAATTGGCTGTGATAAAATAGGTAGTATATAAATTAATTTTGAAGGTACAAAAAATACAGAGTAGTCAAATTAAAACCCTACACAATTCTGCTTGCGAATTTATTTTTGTTTAAAGAGGATCTCTCATTACTGTGAAAGTCACACTGCACCGTTTAGAGTAGGAATATGATCTTCATGATCTGTTTCTCAAGTTTCATAACTTTGACCAGCTTGGCTCCTAATGGCAAGTTCGGTATCATGTACATCACATAAACCCACCCACACACATGTCATTTGTTTCCCAACTATCCAAATGTGCCACATTATAAAGCTATGCAAATTTGAAGACTTTGTCAAGTTTGTACATCACAAAGGTTCAAATTAAGAGGAAAAGAAAAATGATTGCCATTAAAAACATAGCTAAATGATGATGAGAAACTATCAAGACTCACCAATCATAACAGTTCTGCTGTTTCCACCAAGTGAATCCTGGCAAGTTGCAAACATAAAACTCAGTCTAAGCAAATATACCAGAAAAGAATATATATACACACACGCATATAAATTTATAACATAATATGTATGAAGCAAAAGACAATAAATTATTCATTAGAACACGCTGAGCTGGGAAGACTGATATTTCATCTAAGTTCAGCACAATACAAACCTGCAAAAGTCGAGTAAGTTTACTGTCTCGATAAGGAACATGAAGACCTTCTTTGCGCTTTTTCTCATCACCGAGAGCACTGATAACATTACCAAGTGCCAGAAGTCCCTTATTAATGTGAACTCCTGTTTAAAAGAGAAAGAGCAGATGTGATTATGCTTTGAAGACATATCTTCACTAGCAATAAGAGATGAACAGTGCAACCTACCTTCCTTGAAACGTAGACCATCTGAACCTGTTCTTTTAGCTCTCTCTGATCCAGCAAGATCCACTAAATGCAACTTAGCACATAGATATTCTTCATTCATGCTTTCACTAGGATTACCGTCACCAGGAAGAACTGGATTGAGTTTGCGCATTTGCTCTAATGTGATTGTGAAGATAGCATGTGAACGGCTAAGTAAGCAGAAGATGGAAATGTCATTAAATCCAGCAGTACATAATGCAGATTTGGCAGTACAAATTCATGTAAACCCAATGTTTTCAAACATGACCAGGAACATGGAATTATCATAATTAATTATAGACAGTTTAATATATACTAAAGTTCTCATAAAGCTTGTTGGAGCTGAGTATCATGAGATTGGTTTTTGTAGCAGGAAAAAAAACTACTGTAAATGTTTCTGATAAATAATAGCTAGATGTAAAATTAATATATTATTTACATCACCAAAACCTAGCTAGATGACAGTAGACATATATGGGTAACAACAAAACGATAACTGTTTTATTAAAACAATAAGTAAATCCATATAAATTTCTTATCTAAAATATATTATTTATAAATGACAAAAGTATTTCAAGTTTTCTGTGCTATAGAACAAAATATGATTCCTGCTACACAATGTTCTTGGTATAACCATAATAGACCTTTATTTCTTGGTAAGATTAATCATTTAGCTTCTTTGAAGGAATCTTAGTTCATATCCTAGAGCATAACTGTATGCTTGCTACAGAAGGTTTGAGGAAATAATATCATTCAATTTAATTCGGTAGGGATTTTATTTCTCGGTCAAATGAAATTGCAATTTTCTGTCCTTATTCCAGGTTTGATGAATGAAATTTAGGGGGAAAACAATTCTGTCAGTTCAAAAAAGAAAAGGTTCAAATGAGTTTATTGAAACAAAATGAAGATGTAGAACTCACCTTGATTGATTGTTCATGTTCGTACTACCGGTTGCTCTGCTCAATGAACCTTGTTCTAGACAAGCGGACATTTCTTTTAGACTACTAACACTAACTTCAGTAGATCCAGCTAATGTAATAACACCATTTGACGTTTCACGGATTTGTATTGGTGGTTTCCCAGGGACAGTTACTTTCCCTGGCTGTCCATTTGAATGACCATTTGCAGTTTCTGATTTGTTCAAGGAAGTAGAATCCAACAAGTCATGTACTTCTTCTTTCAAAATCTTACAAATGAAAAGATTTTAGTTAGACAGAGTAGGATCATGAGACAACTTCAAAGTTATACACATAATCATTTTTAAAATGAGTTATTGCATATGGATTTCAAAATCGGTCCCGAACATAGTATGCATTCAACGATAGGCCATTGTAAATTGAGTGTGAGTACAAATCATATTGAAATTGAATATGAGTACTAATCAAAGTATACAGGTTCATAAAAAAAAAAATGGGTGTAAGAAAGTAAGAGATAAGATAAATGCCTTGTCATCATTCTAATCAAGAAAACTACATTAAGTACAGTCAAACAAGGAAAAGCATATAAACCCACTCTCAATAATGTGAAATAGCTGAAATTGCTAACTTCAGGACAAAAATAGTCAAAATTCCACAAATAACTTTTCAGGAACCTTGCTATTATGACTTGAACCCTTTCCTAGATATAATATAGTTTGTTTTATTAATTCTAACAAACCAGATACAAGTTGCACAAATAGTACTAGTATAAAGCACAACTCACTAAGATAGAATTGCAGGGACAAACTAACAGGATTACCTCATAACATGAGTTATGGCATATCTACAAAATTAACATAATATACATGACAGGAAATGCTTCAACCAACCTCAATGAAGGAAACATGCATTTGAAATTCAGTTTGATGCTTTAAAGTTTCAATCTTGGTGAACAAAGCTTTCATAACTAGAGGAACTATTCCCGTTTGGCAACCATCTTTGAAGCCAGTGCCCATGGTATATGTTTTACCCGAACCTGTCTGCAGTATATTGAAACACTGAGAATAAGAATACAGACAGGCCTAAATAACTTTTGTTACTTGAGAGGGTGATGAACACTTTACCTGACCATAAGCAAGAACCGTGGCATTATATCCTTGAAACAAACCATCAACAAGTGGAGCAATACATTCTTCAAACATGGCTGAAGAAGGGGATCCAGTGCTTCCATAGACATGATCGAAAGTAAAAGAATGCAAGCCAATTTGTACCTGCACCACAATCACAACCAGTGTGAATTACAAAAGGAAATAAAAGCACAAACATTTGGAAAAGGGAAGAAAGAGCAATTTTCCCTGTAAACTATTGGTCAGTGCTTAAACTAAAAATTAGCCTAGGAACACACAATGCAAAACTAGTACAAATTCAGAAATTTATAGACGATGCTGTGAAAGAGACCAAGATTCTAAAGGAGTTCCTAACTTGGTTTATTTACAAAGAAAGGAATTTAGTGTAACTACACATACTCAAATAAAATAAACTGCTTGAGAAGAGCAAGGAATACAACTTGAACATTCACATAAGGAAAAACTAAGCTTTTCCAAGCAAAATAATTAAATGCCATGTAATGTTTAAAATCCAAATTATAAAAGGAAGTGAAGTGAAATCAACTGAAAATCATATCTAATTCATAATTCTCCCACTCCATAATCAACCACCAAAAATCCAACTTAATTCTGATCCAAATTTCAAGATTCAGACCATCACAAATCTTCGCCACCACTCTTCCAAAAAGATTTCTCAGTAACCATAAGATCCAGATCTCCATAGAATCAAGCGGTAGGCGAGCTCCGGCAGCCAAATTCAGAAGAACGAAGCATGACATTGTAAGAGTGAACAGTACCTGAGGCTTCCCGGCAACAAGAGAGACACAATCCTTGCATCCCTGCGCCCTCTCATCGGCGATGAGCGGTCGGACATGCACGGCGACCTTGACACAACAATCCTCAGCGCCTGCGCCCATGGCAGCTTCCATTGGAAGCCAGTACTCGGCTCAAGAAGGTCGATACAGATTCGCAGATAGAGAAACAGAGAAAGGAAAAAATGAGCGGAGAGAGATCAGATAGCTGGGAAAACCGTTCGCATTGAGAGAAATGGCAGAATCAGAATCTAGGCAGGAGGAGGACAAGGAAAGCGAAACAGCAGCTGCTAGAGAGAGAAACTGAGCTCGGTCTAAAAGAAGCTACCTGAGCTGAACTGATGAGAGATGGATTTCATTTCCTTCATTGATACAAAATACAATGGAATTGAAGAGGAGGAGAGAGAAAATACCAAACAGCACTACTGTCTACTGGGAATAAATTAAATAAAAGTATATACTACTATGTTTGAAAAAAGGGTAGTTGGGGAATTATTTAGTGAGAGTGGAAGTAGAAGGAGACAACACCACTATCATTTTCATTAGGCTTCACTGCCACCAGCTCAGACGGTTGGCGCTGTAAAAACTTTTATGACACTCTTTCCCATTTTGCCCTCCCCATGTCCTCTGACAACGGCTCTCACCTTCCCCTTTCAATGGCATTAAATTACCTTGTTGCCCTCCGCCACTGTCGACTTGTCCGAGAACTACTGGATTTTTTTTTTTATTGTTTTCGGTTTTATTATAATTTTGTTTTGCTGGGACGTGTTGTTTTGTGGTTGAGAGAAAAAGAGCAGTATTAAAAGGCACGTGATGATGGGAATAGTAGAAGATTACCGAGTTTTGGGCACGAGGACGTACTGTCATTATGAGTAGTTACTGCTTCTTTCTTTTTCTCCGCAGTTCTAGAATGTTGTTGCAACTTGCATGTGAAATGAAATGTAATACGATCATGGTTGTTGGCATCGTACTGTACATATTGCGATACGGTACGATACATCAATTAAATAATACATATTTTATGAGTGTATCATAGTTAAGTATGTATTCGATGTATTGTCCCGTATTGTGCATATCGTCAATATAGACGATACATGATTTTCTTGTGTTTTCAAGTGAATTGATGTTTCTTCTCTAAGATTTACCAATAATTATCATTCAAAAATAAGACACACATCATTATTTTCTTACACTTCCACTTAAAAGCTCAATTTAATTAAAAATAGGTTTAAAAATAGAAATTAATATTTTGATTTTGATTTTTTTAAAATATAAAAAAATTGAATAATGCAAATAGTCATTGCTCATTAAGAGTAGTCATTGTCTTCTACTCTTCTAGTCCTCTACAAATACTCAATTATCATGCGAAGTTGATCGATGAAGATGAAGATGATGAAGTTATATTTTCCTTAGATGGTGACACGGTCGTGACAGTGATAATGTTGATGATTACAACAATTATGATTGTGACTATCCTTTAGAAAATGTTCAAAATGAAGAATAGATTATCAGATTATGTTGTGTTTTAAAATTTAAGATTATGAGTACAATTACACAAGTTTGGATTTTGAATTTAAGATTTGGATAACTAATTTAAAAGAAATACTTATTTTAGTTTAAGGGTTTAATGTTATACCAAAAAAAAAATTATATAATTCATATAAGGAAAAATATTTTTAATTATTTTTAAAAAAATATTGTGTATCATACGATTCACGATACAAAAAATAGCTCTGTCGATACTTGATACGTATCTTGATTCAACAACCATAAATACGATAACTTACTGTCTTTTCAGTACAAGCTTTTGCTTTTTTAGGTAATGCCCTTTTTTTTGGCGTTCCTTGTAGACACCACCTCGGACTCTCGAAGCGAGTCTGATTGCATTGGTTACTTATTAACAGTAGTATCATATTTGATTTAAACACGTCTACTTATTGTTACAATCACAATGCAATTCAAATCAGGACGGTGTTTTTCTTATGAGTGAACCAAATACATCAAGATTGATTGTCGTATCACTCGTACTCATCTCTCACTCGTGGTACTATGTCTTGTTAATGTTGTTACATATAATATAACGAGTATTTAAAATGAAAAGAAATATTGGTATATATAGGACATAAAGAAAAGAAAAAAGAGAGAAGAAAATAAAAGTGGTACATGTGTGTAGGTGGTGGGGATGGTGGGAAGTGACGGGGCGGTGGTGGGAGGAAGTAGAAGGAAAGAGACCCACAAATTAGACAGAGCCAGCTGGAGAGATGGAGATGAAGCTGAAGCCTGGTCTCACTCTCACATGCCATTTCTTTTCCCTCAATCAATTAAATATAATAATAACAATAACAATCAATCTCCAGTGGACCCAACTCAGACTTGCTTGTGTTGTAGTTGTGTTGTGGTCCCTATTATATTCTCTTTCTAATGCTCCTAATTCACATTTTAATGTAAAATACTTCTCAACATTTCATGAATTCATAATAATAATATACTGTTTGTACTATAGAGGGTACAATGGCTTGGTTTTATGCATGGTGTTGCTGCTGTTGGGCACAAGAACAATTGTCCAAAACTCAGCCACTTAAGATTGTAAACTTCAACATTATTACATATATGATACATAGGATGAGAGAATTTATATGATGGATTGTGCCTAACCAACCTTGTACAACAAACATGGGGAGGGTCCATAGCTGAAACATCATTTCATGTGTCTGTATTCTGTAGCATCATGCACTACCTAAATTTTAGTAAACTTGTACCAATGTTTTCCCATGAATTGTGATAGATTTTTAACCAAAACCGGCCAACCGATCAAATTAGCTAAATACGAGTGTTACTTGGCATGCACGCGTATTGAAAACTGAGAAATTGATATAACCTTTTAAGGCTATAGAAATGGATGGAATGGTTCATATATTTTTTACGCTACAATATTGATTAAAAGAATTAAAATAACAAGGCCATGTCTTGAGTTGTGGACTGCAAGTGAAGCAAAGCTATGGAACCATCTCACACACAGAGATATGTATAGTTTTAAAAGAAAAGCTGCAACACAAAAAGATGATCCAAAATGCAAGTTTCCTTTTCGCAGCACCTAACTCTCCATTCGCTCATTCTTTTTTCTTTCCAAATTCCGACCGTTAGCTTGGACGCAGACCAAACACCAAGAGATAGGCATAGGCCCCCACCAAAAATCATAGCTTTTGTTGTGGTAACATTTGGGTGCATGAATAGTTTATTTGATTTCATAAGATTCAATTTAATTGGACCTGTTTTAGTTTTACCAACCTAACAATAATATATATATAGTTTCCTAGTGATAGAAATGGTTCAATTTTTTGATGTGCCATCTCTAACCAATATTCACTTTGGTTAATTCTATAACAGTAGCTACTGGTAGATTGTAGAAGTAGAATTCAAGTCAATGCACTAAAAAATGGTTGTAATTATAATATTTTTACGGTTGATTTTCTTTTCTTTTTTCAATCTGCTTTCTGTTGTACCCCATGTGGATTTATCACATGCCTACTTTATTCATCACACCCATTTCCATCTTATATCTTTTTTTCTGTCCCCTCCCATTCTCGCAACCATTTATAGAGTATCTTCTATGGTTAATGAAATCATTAATACCGTTTATTAGTGATGAAAAAGATCTATATTCTCCAACATTGGCCCAACCAAAGCTAAATTTAGATGATTCAGTAGATATATATATATATATATATAAGTATATGATTGTGTTGTGAAGTCAAAATTGTATCTCCATTATGAGTTGAATAGGATAAGTGGTGCAACACTGTTGAGTTTTCATTATGGGTTTAGCTAGGACTCTGGTTTTTGGGTTCGTTTTTGTTGATGGACCAAACCATCAAATCTCATAAGTATAGGTGTTTGTGGTTGGTGACTACTGACTGGAATATTAGCAATCCAGCAACATATGGGTGGGTCATGGTTATGGTTATGGTTATGGTTATGGGCCTTTCCAAGATAAAATCCTTAAAGTCAAGTAAATGTTGTTCGAGAAATGACACTGAACCGAAGTGCCAGTTGTTGCGGAGCAAGTAAACACCACCTCAGTTAGTCAATGCTCTTTCTTCCTTTTAGTATTTTCTTATTTGGGTCTGGGATGGGCTGGACTTGGTTGGGCTCAACTTAATAACTAAACTGCTAGTACTGGACTTGACCCAATAATGTCCACATGATCCTTATATAATGTGACCATGTCCATTTAAAAACATCCAATTACCTTGTATTAAATTTATTCGTTTGCAATTTGTTTTTGCTAATAGATC
>JAYMTA010001792.1:0-18659 GCA_036897625.1 Pelargonium cotyledonis
AACCGAGAAAACTCCATGAATATATATTTACAACACCAATAATATACACACATTACATGATGTTAATATATACCAAAATGACCCTATTCTGATGTGAAATCTATAGGGTCTCGTGCGCTAGACCGCCCTTTTACTGTTTCAATGATCTCAAGATTCATTTTTAGGTCGTTGTGAACACGGTATTGATAACGTTTTTAAGGTTCTTACAGCCTATAATTTGCATTTCCTTGTGATCTATACCTTTCAGAGACTTCAAGACTGATTGGGGGACAATACATTTCTTGTACCCCAGTTGAGCCACTGTGTTAATTCTGAAGTCCATTCTAGGCACCTGCAATGTCATTTCAAAGAGGGAAGAGGGTCAAAATAGTCTTTACACTACGCAGAATTTACTCCCTCTGTCGCAAAATGAGTCTCATCTTTTCCTTTAGAAAGTTAGTTATGTATGAATTACCATAAGCATCCTTATAAGTTAGTCCACAATAACATTGTAACAACACGTGTTCACGGGGTTACAAAAGGATTAGTACGACACTAACTTCTTAAAACCGAGACTCATTTTGGGACAGAGAGTAATTTAAAGAGTAGGGACTAGATTGGAACAAAATGACGAGAAAAGGTCCTTGCACTGTCCCATTAGTAGCGCTACGTTTTAATACAAAGATCTTTCATTCCGTTCCATTTTAATTAACTATGTCACACTCGGTACAACTTTGGCCCTTGCTGTTAATTTTAGTTACGAAATTCGTCAAACTGGGCTGATGGGGATTGGATTGCCATTCCCCGTCCTGGACCAGAACATTCTGGGTAATATAAGACTGTCGTGAACTTTTTTCTAGGGAAGAATTATAGAGATAGATTAGCATGTTCTTACAGCGCGAAGCTCGCCACTAAGGCCGATTTCTCCGATGAATGCAATACCAGTGGGAATCGGAAACTCTAAGAAGCTGAAGAAAACAATTTGCAACAGAATTCATAGTTATAGACCGAAAAAGTGCGGTGAAATCATCGAAAAGCGTATACTTAATGCAAATATGTGAAGTAATATTAATTTAGAAAAGGCGAATGAGATGAGATGCATGCCTGCTGCAAATCGCTGCTGCTATTGCGAGATCGCCAGCAGTTTCTGACAGTGTCACTCCACTGACAACGTTTAAGTAGATGGACTGGCAGAGAAAGAAATAGTAGATCGGTACGTACTTAGTGAGAACATAACAATAACCAACAAACACCAAACAAACTGTGTAATGAAATTACTATCGAAACACTAAACATAAGCAATGTAACAATGAGTTATGGAAAACAATACACCATAGTCATTCAAAACTCATCAGTTAAAAATCAAAGTGCATCCAAGAAAAAGAAGGATAAAAAAACATGGCACCAAAACAAGGTTCTCCAAATTTATGGCACGGCTTTTTATTTGATACTCATAGAAACTAATAGACAAAATAATAATAAAAAATTTCACAAATAACCCAACAATAGAGCAAGCAATCTAGGCTGGAATCCGCATGCACCCGAAACCCGACCAGCATATTTTGCGGGTTCAGTCACACATAGCCACAATCAGTTGTGAGGATGGTTTGGGCAAACCCACACATTTTGTACACAAAACCCACAACCCTTGCAGGTCCGGGGTCAGTCGAGGCAATTTCAAGCCGAACCCAACCAAAACTCGAATTGCCAACTCTACCCTATTACATGCACATGACTCCACACATTTTGACATTATTGTATGATATATTACTACCTCATACATAAAGTAGTAAAGTGACTTCATAGTAGAAAATATATGTTTAAAAAGAAATTTCAAATTTGGTTTTTTTGCGTGTATGAAAATAATTAACAATGTCATGTGTTAGGTATAACATACACTCTCTTGGAGCTTTAGACCGGCTTGCTTTACGAGAACCTAAATTATAAGACAAGAAAGCACCAGTTATTGGTTGTTGACTTCACAGTGCAACAAGTTATCTAAGTTTATCGCTGAGAAAGATATATGATGGAATCACAATGATTCACTCTTTAAAGTATTAATATTATGAAAATCAACGTGAATCACAAGGAAGCCAAGCTCATAAAGAACCACGTAGATGGCATGTGTGTAAGATGTAAAAAACTCCAAAGTTACTTACTGAAATAATCATGTCAGCTCTGCTATCTTGTACTCCATTAAAATGCCTCGAACCTCTTGAGCAGCCAGCTGCACATAATGCCTGCAGAAATACAAAAAGTCAATCAGACACAAGCTTGGTGGACAAAAAGGATGTTAACTGAAGGTAACAATTAGGACTCAAACCCCCCACAGGCACCCGAAATCCGACCCGCATATTGTAGTACATGCATTTTTTTTATGTAAAACCTGAAACCACACCTCTTACAAGTCGGATTAGGTCTTTTCAACCGGAAAAAAAAAAACGCCCAAATTGGCAGCTGTAATGTTAAACATAGATGCTACAAATATTAAGATCATGGCAATGCTTTGCTAGAGGAACTATTGCCCGAGGCCTCATTCACCAAACTAAGAGGAGAAATTTCCATACACAAGTTTTGCATTACACAGACAAGAAAGGACAAGTTCATGTGATTTTCCCAGTCATCCTCATTCGTATTAATATCTAACAGGAATTTTAACAGTTTCATATGGTTTACTGAAATTGGTGAAGGCTGCCTTTGCATCATAAATAATTAAAAATTCACAATGATGAACAGAAAAGAAAGTGGAAAGAGATAGAAAACCTGAATTTCGATGACAAAAGTTCGTGTTCCATCCACAACTACTGCAACAGCTAATCCAGCTAAAAAATCTGAATCTGTGTACTGTTCAGTTAAATACATCTCACTGGGGTTTGAAACAGATTGAAGTCCCGATTGCAACATTTCAAACACTCCAAGCTGTGAGCAAAATTATCATCACTGAGAACAGAAGATATTTTGCATTCTTCAATTCATTAAGGAGAAAGAAAGATGATAGGCACCAATATTGCCTTCATAAAAAGTTGTGGAATAATATTCTAAGAGAATAATACAGTTAAATACACTACACACAACTGCCTGAACCAAGGTGCTATGGCAGTGTCTTGCCGATAGGAAAATATTGTGCAAATCTTGGACGAAAAAAGAAACATCTATCCTTTCCTTCACATATTTGGTAGTATCTGAAAAGATATAGCCTAAACTCCAAGTAGCTAGGAAAAAAATATTAGTAATATGACACAGAAGTTTTTCAAGTGATACAGGGAAAGCATCAGCATGAATTTCAAAACCAGCCAAAAAAGATTAAGAGTTGATTACGCGAAATCCATTGAAAGCTATAAAATGAAGTTATTTTCCACTTTCAAGTTTAGTTAATATTACAATTAGCGCACTTTTCATAGCTTAAAGGAAAAGAACTTGATGAATCATGAAAACTCAGTTGGGTGAAGAGACCAAAAATTATTAAAACATGAAAGCATGGAATTGGAAATAAGACAAGACCTATAAAAACGCTCTGTATACCAGCATTCACATAAATACCCAAAAAAATAATTAATTAAATCCAGAGCATACAAGGAAACTGTTATAATTAGTTGGTTGTGAAGAAGTAGCCTACACGAGGTAGAAATTTTACCAAACTAATGCAAGTATGCAACAATGTTCTTAATTTGTGAAGTCTATGGTTACAATTCTATAAAGAGAAAACACATAAACATTAGACAATGTTTGTAACATTAAAAGTGAACTTCAATGAGAAACTGGATGCATAATACAAGTCCTGGAGGGCACAAAAAAAAAATGAACAGGTGTAATAAATAAAATAAAGCCAAAGTCCAATCACCTCATCAGTGGACCCAAAACGATTCTTTATGGAACGAAGCAAACGATGAGATGTGTGTTTCTCCCCCTGAAAATCGATATGTAAATATACTACGAAGTTAAGAAAAATAACCAACTAAAAAAAATAGACAGCACCACAGACCACCGAATTCAAATATGCACTTAATAAGTTAATGTCAACAAAAAATAATTTATGAAACAAAACAAAAAATAGTTCTTAAGAAAGCTGAGTGAAGTTGAAGATCAAACAAATAAGTGTTTTATGTATTGTAGTTCTTGTCGTTGCTTACCAAAAAAAGTCCAATGAACATGACCGCAAAGGGTAAATCAGATGATATGTTCAGGGCATGAAATATTTATAGCAAATCTAAATAGTAGGAATCAAGATTATATTAGGCTGAGTTGGGAATTATCCCGAGACAACCTTCTTCATTATTTTTTAACCTTCTTCAATTACAAACAACAAAATTGAAAAACTCTATGCTTTTCACTAGAAACCAAATACTACAGCCGCATATTTGTGGACAAGGATGTGGAGTGTGATACATGATAGACCAAACAATCTAGACATATGAAACTGCTTTATTTATGCGCATCTTTTTAGTTTTCTGTAAAAGGCGTGAGCACACAACTCAGTGCTTCTTGGCTTGTGAAGGAGTTATAAATAGTACACATAATGATGAACTAATACTCATAATACTTCACAGTTTAGATTATTTTTTACATAAATAAATCTGACTTCTTTAAAAGTCTCAGCTCGTGTAAACAGAGTTGGACACATATGTCATGAATCAGAGAGTTTAACACATGTGACACGTCAAATTTTTAGTCTGAGCAACCAGCAAAACATAAATTACAGCTATTAATGAAAAGTAAATGCAACAAGATACAAACCTCCAAATACAAAACAACATCAACAATGTGCTCCAAGACCTGAGGTCCTGCAATTTCCCCGGTTTTTGTCACATGTCCAATCTGAAATACACAGGAGAAAAGCACATGAGACAAGAACTAGCACACATATTACAACAACAACAACAACAAAATAGTTTAAATTTACAATTTTATTCAGAAGGCGTCGACAAACAATTAATGAATGCAGGGACTAGTAAGCATAAAGAATATATATAGATGTATCTTGATGGCATCTATTTAATGAAACATAAAATGCATTCTAAAGAGCTACTTGGCAGTATCTAAAATATAAAAACAAGTGATGATCATCAAACTGATTCAAACAGCGTATTGCTCACCAAAAGAACTGGAATATTAGTTTTCTTTGCATAACGAAGCAAGGATGATGTGCATTCCTTCACCTGTTACAGAGCAACAGTGTCAGCATCTGCATGCAGACAGTCCCAAAAAAAAAACAAACAAACAAATACTATAGCAAACCATGTAAACTTAAACATGATTTATCTTAGAATGTAATATATTTACCTGTGTGACTCCTCCAGCACTTCCAGTTACGCCTTTCAAATAAACTGTTTGAATTGAATCAACAATAAGAAGCCGAGGAGAGAGAAGATGTGTTTTCTCAAGTATGTCCTGATGAAAGAAAAAATATCCATCACTACAGGTTGTGTGGAAAGTATAGGAAACCTAATAATCAAAGCTGCTATTCCCAGTTTCCCACCCCTATTAAGATAGAGCTCACCATCTTGATATACATGATGGATGATTTAAGAAACCAAAGTAGCTAAGCTAGCTGAAATATAAGGGTAAAAGAAAGAAATACTAGGAAGATACTGTAGTGTATGATGATACTATCCTAGTATCCTAAAGAAAACTGAAACATGGGAATTGCATGATACAAGTCAAACTGAAACAATGTCTAAGCAATAATCAGAATAATCATCAATAAATGAGTAAGTACAAAGTTAGAAATTACACACCTCAACATCAGTACCTGAATACAAGAAAAGTTCATCTGTTTCAATCCCCATACGGTCAGCTCTGTTTCCAATTTGCTCCATACTCTGTTGCATACGATGCAAACAAGTAAATTACCAAAAAGCTATGCCCAAGGTCCAGTTTTAAGATGAAATAGAGTCCGGACATCTTAGATGGTACTTTGTTGCCATCTTCTGACAACACATTGAAACACAATACAAGAAATACAAAATTCTAGGGAAAAGAAGAAGTGGGAAGAGAGAACTCAAGTAACTTTTCTTAACTATGTGAGGTCATAATTCACGTGCAATGTTAATATACATTAAAATTCTTGAAACTCTTCAATTCAAAATATCAAGATCACTTAAGGTATGTGTACTTGAGTACTGACCTCTTCACCAGAAACATACACAACTGGACGGGGTTCTTCAATATCCTGCCCTTCAGCTACTAGTGATGCAACCTTCACACAGCAGCGGGACTTTACATTAGATAGAAATATAAACAGAGTAAATTGATCATTACGATTTAATACACAGTAAGGAGCCTAAACAAAACAAAGTCATACATCGTCCACAAAAGAAGAGCCACATAAATTTTAATCTGTGCAACAAACCTATACCTGCAATAACAGTGTGCTCTTGCCAACACCAGGATCTCCCCCAACCAAAACCAAAGAGCCTAAACAAAATAAGGACATGAAATGTTTAAACATTTTAAATGAGTGCAAAATGTTCTCTTAGAAGTAATACAAAAAGGGACAGCACAATAACATAATGCTAAGCGCCTAAGCCTCAAAGGGTCGCCAGGGAAGATATTTTACACTGAAAAAATGATGCCCAATCTGAATTTGGACTTTCAAAGCAACAAAGATCAAGCCTTTGAAAAGTGGATGATGAAAGTCAAACAGCTAAGAACCATAATATTTACCCATTCTCATACACGCATATTTGAGCATACTACGCAACTAACAACTATAAACTTAAATTGCTCCAAACCTGGTACAATACCACCACCTAGTACCCTCGCAACTTCACTCCCCAAGGATCCAGACCTAAGTATCAAGCAGAATAAACAAAAGCATTTTACTTCGTGATCGTGGATTGAGTGGAACTAATCAATAAATTACAACATGGTATCAAAATTTTCAGTGATGATCTCATATGCCCTTAATAAGTACCCTTCACTGAAAAGCAAGCCACTTACAAACGGCCTGAAGTAAAATGAACATTTTAAAAATGCATAATCTATGAAATATTTACAAAAATATCAGGGATTCAAATGTTAATAATAATCTATGGCTTGATACAGCAACCAAAAATGCTCCAACCCGGTTAGAATAAAAGGACCTCTTTACGACTCTTGAGCTCCATAGTTCTAGATATCAAAGAATGGCTAAGTGTATGAAAAGGACAAAAAGAAAACTAAGAAGCTAAATTTATCATAAACCAATGAAAATAGGAACAAATTTGCTTGTTTCACCAGTTGTAAATCCATGACTTCAATTGACCATGACTTATATTATAACTTAATATGATTTCAATTCAATTGACCATGACCGTGACCGTGACTGTATCTGAATCTATTCTTTCTCTTTTATTCATTTAACCATAGCATCCGGGCAGGGTTAAAAAAAAACAAATCTAAACAAACATGACTCACAAAGGAATTCGCCAGTCTTGCTTATTGATCCCACAGTTAACATCTATCAACCGCATTGGAAACGCCTTGTCTTGCTTAGGTAACAATGACCGCAGTCCATTCTCTGAAACCACCATCCCACTTTCATCCCCACTCCCGCCAGAATCCCCAACAGAGATTTGTCTCATTGACCCAACACGTCCACACATCTTGCATGAGCCCCACCACTGCACTTCTGTATGGCCACATTTTTTGCAAACCCATGCCATCTTCGACTTCTTCTTCCTCATTGACGTCGTCAGTATATCCCCAATACTGAATTCCTGTCCCACTCCATGCCTTGAACTACCCTTCTCAACAACCCTAAAAGCCCTTTCTCTGGAGACTTCCTTAACACCCTCATCAAAATCAGATCTGCTCTCTGCCCTACTCACTAATTTTGCCTTCTTCGAACTCCCTTCAGTTCTATCTATATCCAAATCATCTGGCCTATTACCAGAATTTGATGAAACCATTTGGATTTCATTTTGAGAGGTTGACTCTGATTCTTGCTTCATTGATTTTGGCAGGGGAAGGGCCTCAGCCACCTGATCTCGGATAGATGAAGGCACTGTGTGCTCTCTACTGCCCAACCCCTCACTTGAAAAATACTCAACCCCTTTTTCGTGATTCGCTACTGCAAAATTTGCCTTCTCAACACTCCCATGGAAATCACTAATCCTATTCCCAGAACTCGACAACCTCACATAGGTTACATCATCAGAAGCTGACTCTACTTCAGGCTTCATTGTTAAAGGCAATGGATGGACACCACCACCCACCTGCTTCAGTGCCTTCTCCGAAACCTCAAGCTCACTCAACCTATTTCCCACTATATCCTCACTTATCTTTACATTCTCACTACTCATACCTATGTTCAAATCATGACCCTCATTACCAGAATGTGCCATACCTCTATGAGCTTCACCTCCCGACGCCCACTCCTGTTCCTGCTTCGCCCCACTACTCAACATCTGCTCCAAAGCCCTCTCCCCGGAAAAGTTATCTACTTCCTTATGAAAACCACTCCCTGAGCCTTCAACCACATTATACCTATTCCCTGCAACCCCAAAACCACCAGTCTGGTTACAACTCTCAGTGACCAGCTTCATAGTCCCTGTACACATACACACTCTACAAGTCTCCCATCTCTGCGCCTCTCTGTGGCAACAATGGGAGCAAACCCAGAAACCCTGACCCTTCCCTTTCTCTCCAAAACCCTCGACCCTCCGATCAAAACTCCGACTTGCCTCCGACCCTCCCTCCGACTGCGCCTTCTTAGCATTCCCATAAACCCTCTCACCTTCATCCAAATACGTCCTCCGGCCATCGCCTCCAGAACCAGAACCAGACCCAGACTCCTCCTTTTGACCTCTCTGCGGAGCAAGCCTCCCAGTGAAGGGGTCGTGCACGGACCAAACACGCCGGTCTTTGGAGCTCGAGTTCCCATTTCCGGGTCCGGAGCTCGGACTGTTCTCTGCCGGAGACGACAACGCATCGGAAAAGCTGCGGAGAAAAAGGGGTGACCGGAGGGTTCGGAAGGAGATGAAAGGTCGGTGCTTTAAGGTGAGACTGATGAGGTGCTTGTGAGTGTAGAACGGTCTCATCTCTGTAACTTGCATGAGAGACTGAAACAGAGAGAAAGGTAAAAACCCTAGAAATGAGATGGTGGATTAGTTAGGGTTTAAGCTTAAAAGTCTGAAAACCCGCCAATTTCGAAAGTAAGTAAAGTGGGAAAGTGATGGGTCCGGTTTGGTTCGGACATGACCGACACTCTGGAGTCAAGGCTTCCTAGGAAAATGGGGAAGATGGTGAGCGCGAGTGAACACACGCATGAATCCTAGGCTAGAGTATGGATTTGAGCCCATGGGCCACATAGCACACTTTGTGTTTATGTGGACATGACACTTTTGATCCGCCGTTAAATTAAGATTCAAACAAGACACGAGAAATTTAAATTTAGGCGAGTGATTTATGTTCACAAATATACTGGTACGGCATTATTTAACTGCATGTGATTTTAATTTTGCTGACATCAACATTGAACGACTCTAATTTTGGTGTTTGAGTTTGTACTTTTAGTCACTTAAAATCTTGCTTAATGACGAACAACCGTGAGTTACATTTTAATAGTTTGTAGTTTAAGAATAGAGATGAAACTAACATTGAGATACTAGAGAATCCTAACAACTAATGACTAAAGTGGTCTCAATCAATACCCTAAGTTTAACTCACACTGTATTATTGCAAAAATTCTTTTATGTGTTTAGTACGTTTTACTTTTTATTTTTACTTTAAGCATGTGAAATTGTAAATCTCTTTTATATTAAATGATTATTAGTTTTTTCAACAAATAACTTTTAAAAAACTTGTGGTACTTATGTTCAATCAATTTTTGTATTTTACAAGTTACAACTATTCAACTAGTCTTGTTAATATAACTATCAATCTATTACCCAAACATTCCACAATCTTTTGAAATTGCCTGAAAATGAAGTTTAAAATTCATTCTTCTCTCATTGCAAAAAATTGGTTACCAATCAATTTCAGTTTCCTAACTAGCCTAAGATAGTGAGCAATTTTGATATGGAGAGAGGAGTGGAAGAGCAAGAAAAAAGGGTATCCATTATTATTTCCAAAACAAAAGGGTTTATCTAAAAATTGAACAACACCATTTTTATATAATTTCTTTGTCTATACTTATAATATTATATAAACACTTACATGGAATTTTCTGAACATTTTCCTTGTTGATGTTAACTTGTAACCAGAATCTTTATTATTGTCTCCTTCACTTTATCCACCTTATTTCCCATAGGACCCACCTCTTGGACTCTCACTGGATGTGACAAAATGCAATAAAGTGTCTTTTTGTTGAATCATCAGAGAAATTTTATTATATTATTTTGTGTTCTTGAGCAAATACAGGTAGATGAAACAAAGCCCAAAACTTGACTGCTTTGTTTCAACATAGCCATTGGTCTAATGCTCATGAGAATGCTTCTCCTTCAATGGTAAAAATCTGAACTTTTCTTCTTTTTCTCTTTAGAATTAGATCAAACTGAAATGGGTTTTGCTCTGTTTTTGGTTTTGATTTCAGATGGCTTTGTGGGTATTTTTCTCTTGCTTCTTTTTTAGCATGAACTGCAGATTTTTCTTCACCATTTATAAAAAAGATTGGTGGCTTTGATTGTTGTATGGTTTTGTGGATTTTGTAGGGCATGCACTTTCTTCTTTTGTCAATCAATATGAATTTGGATGGGTTTTGGTGAATGTTGATAATTACATGTATTTAAAGTTGATTCTGGGATTGGTTAAGAGATGGGTTGTTGTTTATTAGAAGTTTTTGTTTCCATAGATGGTTTTTGCAATTCTCTTTGTGTATAGAATCTACAAAATTTGAGTCATGTATTTGCTCATTCCTTAGATTTAGGGTTTGGATCATGTAAAGATTATTTTGGATAGATGACTCAAACAGAAGAGATAACATTAGATTAGACATACCGAATAAGGATAATACGACGAGTACAAGATGTCAATGAGTTTTGCTAAATGATTCGTGTAACCCGACTCTTGAACTGGAAAATGGTTTGGTTGTTATTGTTGTTGAATTCAGGCTTTTTTGTTTCTCTTCAGTTCAATCTTGACCGGTACTTTTTTTCTTTTCTTTTTGAGTTTGCCGATGGAGTTTGCAATCCCGTTCATATATAGAATCGACTAAAATTTGAGTTATGTATTTGCTCATTTCCTTAGCTTTAGGGTTAGGATGACGTAAATATCATTGTTTTGTTGTTTCCACTTAATTTTGGATCAATGACTTAAAAGGAAGAGATAACATAAGATAAGACAAGTGAATTATAAAATACAATCCCAATGAGTTTTGTTAAATGATTTGTTTAACCAACCCTAAAGATGGGAAATTGTTAGTATTTTTGTTTCTTTTTCGGTTCAATCTTGACGGGTAATTTTTCTCTTCTTTCTAGTATATAGATGGAGGTTGATGATGAAGAAGAAGATGACTATAGTCTCTAATTTCTCGTGCCTCTCTCTTTGTGATTTGATGAACCTTTTCGGTTTTTGGTTATGATGGCAAGAGAGAAGAAAGAAATGAAGCCTCTTATGTTGAAACTAGGAGTGGCTTTCACTCTCTCTTGTGCCGGGCTTCTCTATTCTCGCCATAGGATTCGAAGGATCAGAGCTTCTCAACCCCATCCACCCATAGCCACACACTCTTCAGGTTGTTGTTGATATATATTAAATTGGACCGAACTTGAAACTCTTACATCTATTCATGTTTTAGTCACATATTGCATATTTGTTTTCACAAGTTGATTCGAGAGGAGCGAGAGTTGGACAAAAAGATGATGTTCATGCGTCTACATCCAACAACAATGGGTCTTCTTCACCAGAAAAATACGTAAGTCCTATTGAAGTATTTTAGTAGTTTAGTTTAGTCTCGTGGTTTTGTTGAGATCAATTAGGATCTCATGTTTTATGAAATTATTTAAACTGCAACTTATTGTTTCATATTTCTAAGTGTTATCAAAGCCTTCTTAGTAATCACTATCCTAGGACAGGACATTTTTTCAACGCTTTTTACGTTGTTTTTTTCTTAAAAGCATAAAATGTGGCTACCTCTCTACATTCTAAAAAATCATTGACTTGTTGTGTCTTTTGGTGTCCTCGTCATTAGCATTTGGTTTGGAGCATGCTCGATCAATCACTCCCTTGACAATGACGCCCGGATGTGCTGTTCATCGGTTTAGCTACCATCACATTCTGATCTCTTCGGATTTTTTTCTCACATTGTTTTTTCACAAATCAAACGTCTATTGAGCAACGTCTTGTGTTCAAGGGAATGTTCTGAATGATCATTAGATGCCGTGATTTTTTGAAATTTATTGATCCTGTCTTAATTATTGTAGTTTAATCGCTTCCATAGATTAATCCTTAGACGATACCTATTTCGTATTTTAATATAGAGGTCTTCTCTTCTACTATAATATATCATTTCTTATTTTCTGCAAAACAGAAAGAGAAATGCTAATATAATTTGGAACTTAGTGTGAATTTGATTTTATGTACGGATACAAATTCTCTGGACAAATTTTCAATTGTTAAGGTATTTTCGGTATCTCTTTCGCAGCAAGACACGTGCATTGAGAAGTCCGCAGTTGATAATACCACGATAGGCCTTTCACCACGTAGCAGGCATGGTGCAGAGAAAGACGGGTTCCTCTTCCCGGAGTTCAACGAACTCGTGAAAGAAGTAGACTATTCGGCTGCTGATAGCCCGATTTCCCCTAAGAAAAGTGTAGAGACGCCAAGGGGAGATTTAAGCACACCTAGAACCTTTAGATGCGTCGAGCCAGATGATTACGAGCAAGAGATCAAGCACTTGAAGAGCATGGTCCGAATACTACGCGAGAGGGAAAGAAACCTCGAGGTCCAACTTCTCGAGTACTGTGGCCTCAAAGAGCAAGAAAAAACTGTCATGGAACTCGAAAACCGGTTGAAGATAAGCAATATGGAGAATAAGCTTTTGAGCCTCAAGATCGAGTCCTTGCAAGGAGATAACCGGAGACTAGAGGCGCAAGTAGCCGAGCATGGCAAAGTCTTGACGGAGCTCGAAGCTGCCAAGGGAAAAATTAAGCTGCTCAAGAAGAAGCTGAGGTATGAAGCCGAGCAGAATAGAGAGCACATCTTGACTCTTCAAGAACGAGTCACAAACTTGCGAGAGCAAGAACAAAAGGCTTCTGCGAGCGACGTGGATTCTCAATCGAAGTTGAATAAGCTAAAGGATATGGAAAATGAGTGTGAGGAATTGAGATCGGAGAATTTGAGATTGCAGCTTGAAAATGCCGAACTGGGTCAGCGTTTGGAGTCTACCCAAATTCTTGCAACTTCGGTTTTGGAAGACTCAGAGGTAATTGAATCTTTATGATTTTGATGCCAAGAACTTCAAGAGTTTGAACTAACTAAAAACAGTCTATTTGTTGTGTTACTTATGTTGAATCTATTTGTGTATCTTTTGTTTAGGCCACGGAACTAAAGGAAACGAACGATCACTTGAAAGAAGAAAACGAATCCTTGACGAAGCAAGTCGAGAAACTCCAAGCAGACAAATGTAGTGACGTTGAAGAATTAGTCTATCTTCGATGGCTAAATGCTTGTTTGCGCTTCGAGATGCGAAACTATCAGTCTTCCTCTGGCAAAACAGTTGCAAGAGACTTGAGCAAGAAGATGAGCCCCAAATCCGAGGAGAAAGCGAAGCAGCTAATACTCGAATACGCGAACAACAACAACGATGGAGCAAGCGAAAAGGGTAGGAGTAGCAATGCTGATCTTGATTCTGATAGATGGTCATCTTCGCAGGCATCCTATAACCCGGACTTTGATATGTCCGAAGAATCTCCAGCCGACGTGTTATCAACTTCTCAGAAATCCAAATCGAGCAAGAATAAGTTCGTCGAGAAGCTCAAGAAAATGATAAAGGGAAAAGAGTCAAAAGATTCCAAAGAATTGAAAGATAGTACTCGTAACACGGAGAGGGATGATTGTGACTCGTCGCAGTATTGTTGGAGCGTTTCGGCGGGAACTGACACGCCGAGTAATAGATTCGCAACTCCTCGTACTGATCACGGGCGTAGTAGTAGATACACAACTCCTCCTCGTGCTCGTCGCAGCTCATCTATCCCACCTTTGGATATTCCAAGATCGAGGACTGTGGCCAAGACCGAAAATATCAAGGAATTGGAAAAATCGCATAATATTGAATCGAGATCCTCGAGTAGGGAGAAGAAGTATGATATGAGGAGGCGAGCTTCGGCTGATTTGGCGCAGGAAATAGAGCATTTCATGGTTCCTGAAAGATCAGAGTTGATGAAATATGCTGCAGCTCTCAAGGGGAGTGGGAGTGGAGGGCCTAAGTTTTGCCGGAAATCTGCATCGTATAGTTCGTTCTAGAGCTGACAATTCAAATTCCGAGTCGGGATTAAGTCCAAATTGTCGGCTTAGGGTACAGAAATGCAGATCGTCGTCGACGAGTTCAGGTTATCAGTTTAGTTCATTTTGGCATTTAACATGTGCAAGTATATATGTGATCACAATGTACCATGTTAGATGTCAGAGAGCAACTAGAGAAAACAAAAACTAACTTTGTAACATAGGAAAGGTTGTTGAATCATTGATAATTGTATTTGTGAGTTAACACTTTGGACTTGCTTGTGCTGCAAGTTAAAGAAAACTCAGCACCATTCTCTCCAAAGTTTGAAACGATTGAAAATTTGTTTGTGTTTGCTTGAAATTGAGCTAGGGAGCATAGCTGACAATTTGGAACCATTTTTTTCTAATTCCAGTCCGGTCTGACCACTTTTCGAATCGATTTGTTTTACTAGGAAGGATATTGAACGAATGCACACAAAATCCACACATTTTATACTAAATTTTAAAATCCGATCAACATGCGAAAATTTGAAATCCAAACCCCTTCAATGTTGGATCCAAAATTGGAATTAATCTCGAAAATACTTTTAAGTGACTTCTAATGTCACTTTTGGGAGTGCCACTATCCACTCGACTTCTCGAATTACTCCCGAGATCAAGTGAACTCCCATAAATTACTCCAACACCTAAAATTGTTACTCCCGAAACATATCGGAGCATTGAAAAGTTACTCAAAATGTAAAATCCTCAAGAGCTTTTTTACTTTCCTCGTTGCTTGGAGGCTAAAGGAAGGATAAGACGTTTTAGAACTCAAGGACATCTCATATGAAGCGATGACACTCCTTGGGAAAGCAATTCGGGTCTGAAACTTGGAAGGCTCACGAGGGATGGTGGACAAATCCTGATGAATAAGTCAAAATATCTCTAATCATACATCCTGCTACACCAACAACCAATCACAACTTGATACTTTTCAGGTAAATCATCCATATAAATACTCTTCTTAGAAGGGAGGAGAGACCCCCTCATTTATGTGAAGTGCTTATTCTTATACTCAATGCGGTCCTCAAACCCATATTCAGAATTTTCATTCAAATTGTAACGTGTGTTTCTCCGTACATGCAACATGATCCGTATCTTGAACCAAGAGACCTAAAATATATTTGTACTTGTAAAATATTAAGAATTACCTTAACAAGTGCAAAAAGAACACACGTGTTAAATTTAACCGAATCAAAAGAAGCGTATTAATTTTCATAAACTTATAGTATAAAAGGAGAAAGTTTCATTCGTACAAACCATCTCAATTTTGTAAGATAACTTGTCCTACCAGCAAAGCTTCTAAATACACAATTATTAAGATTTGTTATTTCAAGAAAATATAATTTAATTGAAAAAATTGAACTAATAAGCAAACTATTATTTATAGTAAATACATTCTAAAATAAATTAATAACAACCAAATTCCGTGATACTTGCAACTAAAGTTACAATAATTTTTCCTCCAAACCAACCGTTAAATATTCAAAAAGCTCCTTGATTTTCTCATAGTGAGTTACGTACTCAGTCCACACACAATACCCTTTTAAATCTCTCTTTTTTCTCACAACATTTATTGTTTTTATGATCTTCCTCGAAAATTCAACATTATACAGCAAGAATCTTTCAGATTTGTCATCTCTGAAACCATAAATTTGATCGTTAGTTTATGATAAATGCATAAAAGGATTCTTGATTTCATATTGGTTCCGTCCGGGTTTCTGGTCATGGTGGCCTACCATATTTGGCTCTTCTATTGGATACGCAAACCTCCCAACAATACGGTCGGCGGAATCAATGCCGTCAACCGCCGCTTCTGGGTTCGGGCCATGATGGAGGTACGTGCCTACACATATTGCATCGATTTGGGTACTAGATCCTCATTCTTGCTTGAGTCTCTAGTATGCCATTTTTTTTTATTTGTGCCTTCGGGCTTCTTGAATGAAAGATACTGCTAGTTTATAAATAAAATAAATAAATAAATAAATAAACACGGGTACAAGAAACATGACACGACACTATATTGATAGCGTTACACAAGTTTTACAATTTCTTAGATACAATATACAAAGAATGTGTGATAAATGATATTTTGTATTTGTTGTGTGTATATATGTATTTTGGAGTGTGAGATGCGTCAATCAATCTATTTGTATGGGGGAAATTGGGGTTATGTAAAACTTCATTTAGGTGTTTGCCTGGAAAAGTATTATTAGAATACATGTGAAATTAAGTGCGCAACACGTATTCGAGGAGTATCCGGGTATCAAATACGTATAGGTTATAATGCACACACAATGACGGAGCCAAAGAGG
Source organism: Pelargonium cotyledonis (assembly GCA_036897625.1). Taxonomy (NCBI): domain Eukaryota; kingdom Viridiplantae; phylum Streptophyta; class Magnoliopsida; order Geraniales; family Geraniaceae; genus Pelargonium; species Pelargonium cotyledonis. The sequence goes on from JAYMTA010001792.1 coordinate 16,692, forward strand.
GGCCATAGAAGGCCATGACCCATGCCATCCGCTAAAAAACCCTTTTTATATATGAATGAAATTGAAATGTTTTGTCATATATGCTTTGGTTGAGTAATAGCAGTACCTCCTTTAAGCACGATGACCTAGGCACAAATTTAACTTTAAGTTAGTTTTCGTTTCACACAATTGTGTCTTGATCCCCTTGATAAAAAACTTTGGCTCTTTCATTGGATGCACATACGGTCTCATCTTTTCAACATACACGTATTGGATACACATTCGATAACTGTACACTCTTTCGAACAAGCGTTAGATATTTGATTCATGTGTCTTATTCTTTCTTAATAATTGTTTAAAAAAACACGTTTTTTTAACACTTTACGTGTCCCTAATCTTTAGTTTGTCCAAACTCACACATGACTTTATGTAACTCATATATATTACTATGGCAAATACAAGTTATCATTTAGTATTATTGAATGTCTCTTATCTTATGCCCGTGTCTTAGTAGCATAGTGTATCACACACATATATGTAAAAAAAGATGAGATTGTCCGCACATCATATATTATTACAATTTCAATTTTCATGAATCCATCAAAATCTAACATGTTTTTGAACAGGACCAAGGCAAGAACGGTATTCTAGCGGTACAAACCCTAAGAAACAACATAATGGCATCGACCCTGCTCGCCTCGACGGCGATCATGCTGAGCTCCCTCATCGCCGTCCTGATGAGCAACAGCAGCATGAACCGGTCCTCCCATTTCGTCTACGGCGACACCAGCGAGCTCGGCTTCTCCATCAAGTTCTTCTCCATCTTGGTCTGCTTCTTGGTCTCCTTCTTGCTCAACGTCCAGTCCATTAGATACTACAGCCACGCCAGCATCCTCATCAACGTCCCCTTCCAGAAAACCGCCTCCGGCCACCGCGACCACAACCTCCACCCGGACTTCGTCGCCACCACCGTCAACCGGGGAAGCTTTTTCTGGTCTCTAGGTCTCCGAGCTTTCTACTTCTCCTTCCCTTTGTTTCTATGGTTGTTTGGTCCCATCCCCATGTTTGTGTCCTCGTTTGTCATGGTGTTTATGCTCTATTTTCTTGATGGGACCTTCGAGTTTAGTATGGTTCTTGGGGATTCCGACGACGACCTACCAGGTTAAGTTAGGTTAGGTCAGGTTAGATCAGCTACGTACACATGTTTTGTTGCTCAATTTAATTAGCACAACATACGAAGTAGCATAGCCTTTAGCGGCAAAAAGTAATTTAATCAAGGAGAGATTGTTTAACGAGAAAATAGGTTTTTGTTCAAACGCCACGAAATGTTGTTATGCCTTAACATAAGTTCAGCTCAAGAAACGTGACGATGTAAAAATAGTAAACAAAACAAGGTCGACTCGAACATTCACTCATTTCACATACATATCTGCCTAAAATTCCAATCAAAACAAACAAATCCGAATTATATATCAACTAAAACAACCAAATTAAGCTAAGTGCACAAAGCTACAAGATAACAGTTGCAAGCAGTAGTAGGAAATTTTTGTTTTTGCCGATTCTGGCCGTTAACCGCCTATTCTGGCCGTTGACCGCCGATTCTGGGCTTGAACTGCCGCCGGGTCTTCGGGATCGTCGGTCTCTTGTTTTTGGGTTTCCACAGACGTTGGCTGTTAGATTTGTTCTCGTGTTGTGGCTGATTCGGCCTACAGAGGCTCTGCGAGGGGTTTGGCTCCCCATTGTCGTGCTGTCTGTTACTTCATTTCCGTTTCTGCAACCTCGGCCGCCGGATCTAGTTTCCGACCTCTTAGGCGTTGTTGAATGGCGTTCATTTCTTTTCTTTCTTATTGTTTTGGGCCTGTTGTCTGTGGTGTCTCTCATGCTTGTCAGTGTGTTGTTAGTGTTTATAGTTAGTTATTTTTTGGTGTTGTATCTGTTAGTCAATAATTAAGTCCCACCCAAGATGAGAACATCTCATAAATTGTGGGA
>JAYMTA010001793.1:0-18653 GCA_036897625.1 Pelargonium cotyledonis
TCGAAAATATAAATTTTGATTCAAAATTTGAATCGTCACAACTGGTTTTGAATGTATATGTGTGTGTGTGTGTGTGTCTATATATGAGTGTATGTTGTAAATTCGTATCCGATTCGAAATTCGAATACAAAACTGTTTTCAAATTTTTGTTTTTTGTTGTAATTTTGTTAAGTTCCAGAATTTTTGGTTATAAATACGCATTAATTGAAAAAAATTATAATTATAATAATGTTCCTTACGAAAAGTTATATGAAATAAAAAAAAATTATGTCAATCGGACATCCGAGCACAAAAATATAAATTTTTAAAGTTTAGATCGTAAAATAAGAAGTGAAAACATGTGAATGGGAATCCCATTCCATCCAACATTGGTAGGAATCAAATTACTTAAGGGTAAGGGAATGAGAATCGGAATGAATGTGTTATAATACAAACACCATCAATGAGAATCTCATTCCCATTCTCATTCTTCATTCTCATTCCCAAATCCAAAATACTAATCCAAACGCTATCTTAGTTCACTAACAACTACTTGAGTTCAAAAAGAAAAACTCATTAACAATATAACACATACCAAGTTATGTTGGGATAAGTGGCTAAAACACGTTAGATTTTCTCTAATCTCTCGAGCCTCCGCTTCTTTTGGAGAGTGAGAAACATTGTAACTGACTTACTTCGAGCATGTTGTCCCATTACTGATTAAAAAAAACAATATAACACTCATTTTTTTCAAAACTATGATGGCCTTTTAGGGGTGCCACAAGACATTGATGGTGTATATAAAGTACTCCTATTTAATTTTAGTAGGGTACTTAATAATTCATGTAGAAAAAGACAACATTTTTCAACATGAAAAACCACAATGGGTAGCTCTAAAGCACATGAAAAGCCATATGATGTAATCTGCAAGAAATATAACGATGGTTAGGGCTACATCTTGCAATTTGCAATTTGTACTTAAACCCGCGACACCCGAGATCAACTCAAAAAATTGTTGATTCGGGTTAAAGCTTATTGAAAAAATTACAGTCTGAATTTGTTTGAACTTGCACGCAAAAATTGACCTGTGATTCAAACATAAACAAACGGGTACTAGTAGACAAATTGGGTGGATTGTTGTAGATGTGCCAATGTCGAGTTGGTTGATAAAACATAATCCAAGCGGAAAAGGTTTGAATTTTGAGTTTCAACCCGTTAATCATATCGGGCTTTGAATTTAGCATATAATGTGCAAAATTTTTCAATAAAGAGATCTGTCTAATCACCGAAAAGTATATCAAATTTAGGGTTCTTCACGTCTCAGACCAAAAATATAAATATGCTTTCAGGTTCTAGTTAATTTGACCGAACTTGCTCTGTTATATTCAATTGAGCCTAACCATCAAATTCCAGGGAGAAATTGATGAGCCCAACTCAGATTTTGGCCCAACTATGATTATTGGCCCAGCATTGAAATGTGCTATTGAAACAGAACACAAAACCAATAAACTTATAGCCCAACAGGGTTGGGAAGAAAACTACTAATTCTTTTTCTTTTTTCAAATAGAAACTTATAAGTTAGAAAGAAAAAAAAAAGTGTCGGGTCCGCCGGGACCGAAAAATTTGAATCCACACGTGTGAGCACCCAAAACTATACATCGTCTTTTCAAGTTCAGGTTGCACAAAATAAATCCAATCAGACAATCACTTTTAAGTCGGATAAACTCATCCACACATTTTACATGTGAAATATGTAATTAGATTTGAAACTCATAACCTAATCGGAAACTCACCCCTATCGGATGTGATTTAAACCTTTTCGATTGGAACTATGAAAAAAAAACCACCATATTGAAAATTTTCACATTAGGCCCATTGGATAGAAAACTTTGCATTTACATTGAAGAACTTTTTGGAAAAGAAAAAAAAAAGAAATGTAGATTTGAAGTGAATTCAATCAATAATAGAATTTAAAAATTGTTTCGCTTTTGGTTTGATGTAGTTCAAACCAATGAAAAACATGTATTAATTTAACGTAAAATATAATTTATCCATCAAAACTTATTAAATTAATCGGTATGTTCAAATTTTGACATATGACAACCTCGTAAATACTACATCAATATTATTTTGTTCGGTTTCATATTCATTTTAGTTTACTAATCTCGATCAATTTTGCAAAATCTTTAATCCTAAATAAATTAAATCATAAACATATATGTTATTTTGATTAAATATTCTTGCATATATATGCTCTATAAAAATTGGTAACGTGAAAGTGGTGAAACAATATTATACACGAAAAGATTAATAATATTCTCACTCATATTCTTTTATTCTTATTATTGTCAAAACAATTTCAAACACTTCATAATTTAAAAATATTATTTTATACATAATGACATATTATTTAGTGTAGTTATATTATGATATTTCAATTTGTAATGAACACCATTGATGATATTAAAGCTAATTAAGTGAGTGTATATAATATTTGATGGCCAAATTAATTAGATAATTATAGTAGGGGTTTTAATTAAAATGTTAATGAGTACCTCTCATTATTGATGATTGTTTTTCAATAAAATATACATACACCCAATTGTATGCTTCCAATTGTGTGTTCAAGATCAACCTAGGTTAGTGATTCTTCTTTTAGGCCATTGAACAAACATTTTTAATTTTAAGAAAAAAAAAATTTGGATGGTCCTTTTTGCTATTTAAGGTTTGAAGAATGACACCTCACTACTCTTTCTTCAATAAATTTATTTATTCAAATAATAAAAATATTTATATAGAATATGATCATTTATGTACTCGGGAAGATAAACATGGGAGTCAGTCGAAGATTGGACTAGATTGAGTGTTAAAAACAGATCGAAAATCGAATCAAATGATTATGAGACTCCGGCTGAATTGGACTGAAAAATAATGTGACGCAAAAAATAAACATTGCACAATCAACTTGGCCAAAAAAAAAAAATCTATTTAGAGATGAATCACCAAAATGGCTTGTCACTAAAAAAAAATATATGATCAAATGACATGTTCTTCTCTAGACCAACCGTTTACTTGAAGAGAAAAAAACAATACATGAACCAATTCCACTTTTGTTTCTTATGAGTTGGGGAACATGTTTGCTCAATCTTTTCTACTCTATTGCCAACTTAGATTTTGATTAGGATTGAAAAGACCTATCTTGAATCCGATTAAAAAAAAGGCTTATGGTTCGGTTTGCAGAATTTGAGCTGTGAGTCGGGTTTTGCAGGTAAGATATGTGGGTTATGTGAGGTTGTCCGACTCAACCCGCAACTTTTCATACAGACAAAATGGACCTAACCTGAACTTTGCAGGAATCCATTTTACCCGAAATAAATACATATCAAATTTCATGTAGAAATGAGTTTAGTTTAAATTGTCATCTTATCAAACTAAAATATGTCTTTCTATTCTAAAAATTAAAGAAAAGTTTAATATCAATCATTTGGTCAGTAAAATATTTGACAATATGACCCATAATGAATCTTCCAATTTAAACGTGTCTGAGCTATTAATATCCATTCACTTTCTCGCTCCATCTTTGTTTAGTCTCGCCGACAAGTTTGGACGACTTGATTCTAAATGTAATAGATTGAGTCTACTTAACGCAATTCAAATTCGACGGGTAAGATGTACATGTTACTTATATTAGATCAAATTTTGAATACAATGTTCACGATTAACGCGAGCTTGTTCAACCGAAAATTGGTCGATCCCACTGAAACAACGAGGGAAAATTGTGGAAGGGTATAAAAAGATTATTGGAAAACAGATAATATGACATTTGCGAAACACAGTATGGATAAAATTACAATTCCTATTTTATTTCCCAAATAAAAATGTTTTACCACTCCATATATATTTTATTTGAAGAGTCGAATTAGTAAAATAAAATTACTGTTCCTGCCCTTCTGCCCCTGCCTTTACATCGCAAGACGCAAAGGGCATAACTGACATTTCACAAATTGCCGCGGTTCGCTATAAATCTAGAGACCTTCACTCGCAAGTTTCACATCTCTCGCGCTTCTATTCCTCTCTGGCTCTGCTTCTCAAGCTTCGTTCACTAGGTGATATTTTTTTTCTTCTTAATATCGTTTTATTCTGTTTGGTTACTGAGAAAGTGAAGGAAAATATTGGATAGGAAATTAGTGCGCAGTTAATAAAACTTGGAGAACACTTATAGCGTTGATTTGATCGAGCTCCATTAATGTTGAATTTCACCTGAGGAACTTCTGCTTTTTAGTGGGTTGATGTTCTCTTTTTCTTATTCTATCGTTTTGCTCTGTTTGGTTACTGATAAAGCGAGGGAAAATGGATAGGAAATTAGTGCGGAATTCGACTTGGAGAAATATTATTGTGTGGATTTGATTTAGTTCCCATTGTTGAATTCCGCCTGGGAAACTTATGAATTTATAGTCGAGTTGATGCTTTTTTCTTCTTCTTTGATTGTTTGCTTACTGAGAAAGCGAGCGGAATTGAAACTTGGAGAAATCTTATCGTGTTGATTTGGGCGTTCCTTAATTACGCTTATGGTTCCGAAGTCTTAATTAATAAATGTTTTCAACGATTTTGACGCATTTGGAGTCTCACACGCTAGAAGATTATAATGGTTTGTAGTATGTGTAATGGCACGAGTTTCTGAAAGGCTGAACTAGATTTGATTTCGCCATTAATGGCGATTGTGACTCACTGAATTTTGAAGAAACAATGTGGTGAGGATATTGTATATTTGGATAAACTGTAGGGGCATTGTTGTCTTTTGATGGCATGATATTAACATATTTTTCATTAGTTTGGTGGTGTTCTTTATATAGATAAACAGGGAGATTGTACTTTCTTTTAAACCTCCACCAATGAATACCCAAAAAATTCACCAAAAGTTTAGAAAAAAAATCAGCTGGTTAGGTGTTTTCTATGTTCTATGTTTTCAATAACATAGAACTTGACACAAGTATTGAAATGGCTTATTTGGGCTTTGTACCTGAATTGTTATACAAAATTTAGGTAGTCAATTAATGAATGCAATTGTTAACAAAATTTAGGCACCTAGTTGACGAATTTAATCCCTGATTCACTTGCTTGCACTTTTCCTTTCATGCAGTATCGAAGCCGAAGACTTATAAGAGCCTTCAATATATAGTCTTGAAATTAAATTGTTGAAGTTTAAAACTTTGGTTTTGTGAAGGATGACATCGAATGGCACAGTTCAATGCCCGAAACCGATGACAGCTACTTCAGATGGGGTCTTTCAGGGGGATAATCCTCTTGATCATGCACTCCCTCTTGCCATCTTACAGATTTGCCTAGTGGTTGCCCTCACCCGTGTTCTTGCTTTTCTCCTAAAGCCTCTACACCAGCCTCGTGTGATTGCAGAGATTGTGGTAAGTCCATTTCTGTCCATTCCATGTTTGCTGGTTTTGATATTGTTTCGCTCCTTGAGGTTTCCAAAGCTTAAATTTATGCTTCCATGCCTCTGCACAAGCAGTTAATGAATGATGTTTATAGTTAAATACGTTAGTTTCAGTATTTTACTCATATTCTTTTGCCTAGCAAAAGGGTTTTAGTATTTCTTCATTTTTTGTTGGAAACTTTGCTCCGTGTTAGTCATGCTCATATTATTCTTCATAGATCTTGGATATGCATGGTTCAAACTGATTGATCATTTGTATTACTTTTGTGTTTGTAGCGTCATTAATCCGGTTATAGTTAATGTTCTTGCAAAGGGATATATATTGCAGGAATTGGGATTTCATTTCTAATCAACATAGAATGGTTCAAACTATACTACTATTTGTTGCTCTGCCTTTTTGTATGACATGAATCAAATATGGACTTTACCATGAATCAAAACCTTCAAAATATACTTATATAGAAGCACAAAAAGTTCATTTCGTTTCAAGTTTATTTTCATATTGTTTGAGAAATGACTTGGTTGTTGTTGACACTTAACTGTTTTATTGTCAGGGAGGAATACTACTTGGTCCATCAGCTCTCGGGCAAAACAAAATGTTTCTGGACACATTGTTTCCACACAAAAGCCTCACAGTTCTAGACACTTTGGCCAATCTCGGCCTCCTCTTCTTTCTCTTCCTCGTCGGGCTAGAGTTAGATCCAAAGTCTCTTCGCCGGACTGGGAAAAATGCTTTGGCCATAGCACTAGCTGGAATAACCCTTCCCTTCGCATTAGGAATAGGCACATCATTTGTCCTTAGAGAAACCATTTCTCCAGGAGTAGACAAAGCTCCATTTCTCGTGTTCATGGGCGTGGCTCTTTCCATCACTGCCTTCCCTGTTTTAGCCCGTATTTTAGCTGAACTCAAGCTCTTAACCACTGATGTTGGTCGCATGGCTATGTCCGCAGCAGCGGTTAATGATGTTGCAGCTTGGATTCTTCTTGCTCTTGCTATAGCCCTCTCTGGAACTGGAACCTCTCCTTTAGTGTCCTTATGGGTCTTGTTGAGTGGGTTTGGCTTTGTTCTCTGCTGTGTATTTATTTTGCCTCCGATCATTAGATGGATAGCGCAACGCTGCCCCGAAGGAGAGCCAGTGGATGAAGTGTATGTATGTGCTATTCTGGCTTCTGTTTTGGCAGCTGGAGTGGTCACTGATTCTATTGGAATTCATGCCCTTTTCGGTGCTTTCGTTGTTGGTGTTCTTGTTCCGAAAGATGGACCTCTTGTGGGTGCTCTTGTGGAAAAAGTGGAGGATTTGGTGTCTGGTCTTTTGCTTCCATTGTACTTTGTTTCGAGTGGGTTGAAGACTAATGTGGCCACAATTCAAGGAGCTCAGTCTTGGGTTCTTCTTGTTTTGGTCATTTTCACTGCCTGTTTTGGGAAGATTCTTGGGACTATAGCGGTTTCCATGTTGTGCAAAGTGCCTTGTTCAGAGGCTCTGGCTCTGGGTTTCCTGATGAACACTAAAGGTCTCGTGGAGCTCATTGTTCTTAACATTGGTAAAGACAGAAAGGTAAATACTAATTTTAGTTCAGCTCATTGATGAATGTTTTGAAGCTCAGTAGATATATATAGGAGTCACAATTCGTCTTCACGAATTGTGTCTTGTACTCTTGTCACGAATCATGACTCAAATTGGTAGCCTTTACGATATATATATAATTCAATGCTTGATGATTTTTGCAGGTATTGAATGATCAGACATTTGCCATCATGGTTCTGATGGCTATTTTCACAACATTCATCACAACTCCTCTAGTGATGGCTGTGTACAAGCCAGCCAATAGAGTCAGCAAAGGCGAGCACAAGTACAAAACCATAGAGAGGAAAGACACAAACACTCAGCTCCGGATTTTGACATGTTTCCACAGCTCAAGAAACATCCCCTCATTGATCAATCTCATTGAGGCTTCGCGCGGGACAGAGAAAAGAGACGGGCTCTGCGTGTACGCTATGCACCTCATGGAGCTATCCGAGAGGCCATCTGCAATATTGATGGTCCATAAGGCAAGAAAAAACGGCCTGCCCTTTTGGAACAAGTCGCGCCTTTCCCCCGAAAACCAAATAGTTGTTGCATTCGATGCGTTTCAGCAGCTGAGCAAAGTCACTGTCCGCGCAATGACAGCAATCTCAGCAATGTCCGATATACACGAAGATATCCGCGCGAGCGCTGAAAGGAAACGCGTTGCAATGATAATCCTCCCATTCCACAAGCACCAAAAGCTGGACGGGACATTGGAGACCACGCGAAATGAGTTCAGGTGGGTTAATCGGAGAGTTCTCGCGTCTGCACCTTGTTCTGTGGGAATCTTGGTGGATCGCGGGCTTGGTGGAACCAGCCAAGTATCAGCAAGCAATGTGTCATCTATTGTGACTGTTTTGTTCTTTGGTGGTCGCGATGATCGCGAAGCTCTTGCTTATGGCAAGCGCATGGCAGAGCATCCCGGGATTAGTCTTGTCATGGTTCGCGTCATATCAAGCCCAGAGAAAGCTCCAGGCCAGGCTCATTTACTCCACATAAATGATCAAAACCCGTATGCTTCAACTCAATCACTACTTGACGAACAATTTCTCCGAGAATTCAGAGAAAATGTATCGGATGATGCTTCAGTGAGATTTGAAGAAAGAAATGTGAGAAACGCTGCAGAAACTGTTGATATGGTGCGCGAGTTTAGTCAATGCAATCTGATAGTGGTTGGTCGCGCGCCTCATGGTCAAGTGGCAGCAAATTTGAATGGAAATATGGACTGTCCAGAGCTAGGCCCTATCGGAAACCTGCTGACTTCGCCGGAATTTTCAACTTCAGCATCTGTTCTGGTGGTGCAGCAGTACAATGTTCAGAGACTACACATTGCAATGTCTTGCACAAATATTGCAGAACTGGCTGATGAAGACTGAGGCACTTGGTTAGTCTCTCTCACTTGCCTTGAACATGATTTGAAAGTACAGCATTATATAAAATTAGATATCTAGCTATATCCAGCTATGATGCATCTTTTGCGGCTTAATGGTACTAATGAAATTACGATCATCGTTGGATCTCTAAAATGATAATGTGGATTAACAAGTATGACTTTTTGCTCAAGAGAATAACAAAAGTGTCAATGCATTTGATCTTGAAGTAGTAGGAGGTGGCTGATCAGGAATTTTTGAAGAAAAACTCGCAAGAAGTTAGCCCTATATATGCTCTTGTAGATTTATTTTTTTGGTAATTTAAATGATTTTTGAAATTGTACTCTTGTCTTTGAATTATTAATATATCATGGCCCATTGCTCATTTTGTAGTGCATCTTGTATTCAAATATTTGAGGAATTATTGTAATGGGTAAAAGTTATTGTTTCACAACTTAGGTAAATTTTCATGACTCCCAATAATTGAATAATATAGAACAAAATGTTACGGAATTAATTGATAATGATGAAGTAATTCATGTTTATCTGTTTCAAAGCTTGGTTTCATTATTCCCAACATCTAAATTATATTGAAAAAATATTTTTGACTTATTTAGTAGTGTTGAAGTTATCATTTTATAGTAATAGATTTTGAACAAAAAAAATATCAAAAATAAAAAAGTTATCATAACATATACACACATCAATACCTAACTGAAAGTATCATTTTTTTTATATGTAGAAAGTGATATTGAATTCAAATTTCCCCCAACTTCCCTTCAAAGGTGGACATGACACTGACCTCACTACTTCAATTCTTATCTCTTTCTTGATTTCAAGCTCGACCCTTTTCATTTTTCTTCTTCCTCTTTCACACCCACCTTCCCATTTCCAGATTTGTAGTGTCTGCAACTGCATTTTAGGTTAGGGTTTGTTACAATGGGTGCCAATGGAACCGCCAGCCAGATGAAGCCCACATCCAATGGTTTGTTCCAAGGAGACAATCCTCTGGATTTTGCTCTTCCTCTAGCAATCTTGCAGATATGTCTCGTCCTCGTTCTCACCAAAGGCCTTGCTTTTCTTCTCAGGCCGTTGAGACAGCCCCTCGTCATTGCCGAAATTATTGTAAGCTTTCTCTTATAATCTTCTTCTTTGCTGAACTTTTGTGTGTTCTTGATTCTGCATAGAAAAAAAAATTCTTCTTTTGTTATTATTAGTTTGTTCAGTTTTTTTTTTTTTTTTTTTTTTTTTTCCTTTTTTTTTTATTCTGATATGTGTTGAATGTTATGGGTTTATAAATTTCATAACCATATCAAATACTGTGTGTGATGTGATCTATTTGTTTTCCTCTACCCTTGTGTAGCTGTGTTGGCACTTTTGTTTTATCAAATAGTATGAAGTTTTGAACTTTTGATCAATTGATCTGCTAAAATGCCCTGAGAATGAACCTACTTTGTTCACTTTGGGGCAGACTTGTGGCCTTTAGGTCATTGCATCTTGGGTTTGAGTTAACAATTCGGATTTCTGGTTGGTGTTGAAAAGACCTACCACATACGGACCCTCAAGATGTGTGGGTTTGTGAGGGTCAGGTCATGCTGCAGGTTTTACATAGAAAATGTCTTAGAAATCCTACATGAAAATTAATCCGTTTTTTTCTGCCCTGAGCTCGGGTCAAAATTGTCTGCTGCAGGACAGGGCTGTGGCCTTACCCATTCACCACAATGGTCTGACCGCCTTTTTTATGTCATTAGCTTCCTTCTGTTTTTCCAGTAAGATTTATGTATTAGGTGTTCAAAGAAAATGTATCAAATTAAATGTATACGAAAGAACAGATAAATAAACAGATTTAAATTGGTGAATTTGATATTTGAAGTTTAATGTTCCCTAATGACTTTATGAAGTTTGATGCTTTAAAGAACTTTAATTCAACGTCTTGCTCATTTGTTAGGGAGGAGTTTTACTTGGGCCTTCAGTTCTGGGCAGAAGTAAGAGTTATATGCAGACTATTTTCCCACCGAAGAGCTTGACAGTGTTGGATACATTAGCAAACCTTGGTCTCCTCTTGTTTCTATTCCTCGTGGGTCTCGAGTTAGATCCTAAATCCCTACGGCGTACTGGAAAGAAAGCCTTTGGTATTGCACTTGCTGGTATCAGCCTTCCTTTCGCATTAGGAATTGGTTCCTCATTCGTCCTCAGAGAAACCATATCCAAAGGTGTGAACGGCACCTCATTTCTTGTGTTCATGGGTGGGGCTCTTTCTATAACTGCCTTCCCCGTCTTAGCGCGAATTCTCGCGGAGCTCAAGCTTCTAACCACTGAAGTTGGCAGAATGGCTATGTCAGCTGCTGCTGTTAACGATGTGGCTGCTTGGATTCTCCTTGCTCTCGCTGTTGCTCTATCCGGATCTAACAATTCGCCCCTTGTTTCGGTTTGGGTTTTGTTGTGTGGGTGTGGTTTTGTCATTTGTTCGATACTTGTTTTCCCTCCTCTGTTCAAATGGATGGCAAAGCAATGACACGAAGGCGAGCCAGTGGGAGAATTCTATATATGTGTAACATTAGCTGTTGCTCTGGCTGCTGGGTTTGTTACCGATGCAATAGGAATCCATGCCATGTTCGGCACATTTGTTGTCGGAGTTCTTATACCAAAAGAAGGTCCTTTTGCAAGTTCTCTAGTGGAAAAAGTTGAGGATCTTGTTTCTGGTCTCTTTCTTCCGCTATACTTCGTATCTAGTGGATTAAAGACCAATATAGCTACAATTCAAGGGTTACGATCCTGGGGTCTTCTGGTGTTGGTTATCTTTACAGCATGTTTTGGGAAGATTGTTGGCACTGTTGGGGTGTCTCTCATCTGCAAAATTCCGTTCCGAGAAGCCGTTGCGTTGGGATTTCTTATGAACACTAAAGGCTTGGTGGAACTCATTGTCCTCAATATCGGCAAAGATAGAAAGGTTATCAAACAATATTGTCTTTAACCTCCATCTGGTTTTGTTAATGTCAGTTGTGTTGTTTATTTTCATGCGATTCAATGCACTGATGGTGGTTGTATATGCAGGTTTTAAACGACGAGACATTTGCCATTATGGTTCTAATGGCGCTATTTACCACCTTCATTACTACTCCTGTTGTTATGGTGTGTACAAGCCAGCGAAAAGAGAGGGAATGAAGGATTACAAGTTTAGAACGATTGAAAGGAAAAATTCCAACTCCCAGCTCCGCATGATGGTTTGTTTTCACAGTGAAAGAAACATCCCATCAACGATAAATCTCCTCGAGGCCTCGCGTGGTACTGAGAAACGCGAAGGACTCTGTGTATATGCATTGCACCTTAAGGAGCTCTCTGAGAGGTCGTCGGCTATATTGATGGTCCGCAAGGCAAGAAAAAATGGGTTACCGTTCTGGAACAAGGGCCGATCAGATTCTGATCATGTTATTGTAGCATTCGAGACTTTCCGTCAACTAAGCAAAGTCTCTGTCCGGCCAATGACAGCAATTTCGTTGATGTCCAACATTCATGAGGACATATGCACAACTGCTGAGAGAAAGAGGGTTGCGATCATTATCCTCCCATTCCACAAGCACCAGAGGTTGGACGGTTCGTTGGAGACGGTTCGTTGGAGACAGCTCGAGCTGAGTTTCGTTGTGTTAACCGTAGGGTCCTTGAGCATGCACCTTGCTCCGTTGGTATTCTAGTTGATCGTGGTCTGGGTGGTGCCACACATGTATGCGCAAGCAATGTCTCGTCTACCATAGTAGTCCTCTTCTTTGGAGGACCCGACGATCGCGAGGCCCTTGCTTATGGTGTTCTCATGGCTGAGCACCCTGGCATAAGTTTAAACATCATTCGGTTCTTAGTTGAACCCGAGACTCTGGAGGAGACTCAGGAAAGTATCAGAGTCAACGTGGAGCCGAGTTCTGAAAACCAAATGACATCAATGGATGAGGAGTTACTTTTTGAATGCAAGCAGAAGATGTCCAGTGACAGCTCCATCATATATGAAGAGAATTTGGTAAGAAACGTGACAGAAACCATCGATGTTATTCGCGAGTTTGGTCAGTGCAATCTTTTCCTGGTCGGTCGGGTACCTGTTGGTGAGATAGCCTTGGCTTTAAATGAGAGGTGCGAGTACCCGGAACTCGGGCCTGTAGGAAGCTTGTTGACTGCCCCAGATATGGCGAAAACAGCTTCAGTATTGGTGGTGCAACAGTACAATAGTCAGGTACCTCCGAGTTAGCTTCTTGCTCTTATTTCATTGTTGAATTTTCTGTTCCATAATCATATGCTTGACCCTTCGAGCTCTGTAACTTTTGTTCATAAAATCATAACTGTGTCGTAATTAGAATCGTTTTGCAACTTCCTCAGATTCAACACTTACAAGGCAGTTGACCTCAGCAGCCATGCACACCATTACAGGTTTTCCAATCTAAGTCAACAATTATTTTGCTACTTACCAACCAATCAAAAGATGCCACCTCATTAAAAGGTATGAATGATATTTAATGATGCAACATTTTTATTTGATTGGTCGAGTGTCAGCTAATAACACGTTGAGTTAGATTCTCTCTTTTTTCCCCCATAAACTAAACATGTAATTTAACCAAATAGATTGATGGATCATTGTAGCCACTGGTCGGATCTTAACATTAAAATGGGCTAATAAGCCACAGTAGAAGATACATCAGGACAATAGTAGGTAGATCTGTAGATGCATGCGATGTCAATTGTCAAGAATAAATGATGAAAGCTGAGTAGGATAATCATTAGTTTTTTCCTTTTTTAGTTCCAACTCCCACTATTAAAAAATTTGGGCTAGAAAGCCCAATTAAGTTTACAGAGATAGAAATATAAACCCAACTCCACCCATACATACCCATACAATATTAAACTAGGTACCAACATCGTGCTCATGGTGACTCGAAACCGGGCCACTGAAGATCTGATGTGGTAAGTTTACCACTTGTTCCATGAGATGTTGGTAACTCCCTATTTACATGACCTAATCATAATAAAATTCATTGTGAATCTTCTAGACTAGGGGCAGGACGGTTGGCATTTTTATCCTCCAGATGGACTTAATGCAATATGCGTAACAGCGTAAGCTGGATTGTTATACCCCATTCTTTTTGTATGGTAACCAAATTTAGAGCTGACAATTTGTATTTAAACCCGCAAACACTCGAACTTCAACCGGCATTTTAGTAGGTTCGGGTTACATAAAAGTTTTTACCTTGGAAAAGAATATGGGTTGAATCTGAACCTCTTGCGGGCCGGGTATATGATGTGTCTTTTAGAGGTGGCGATCCGGTATGGGTCGGGTTCGAAAGAAAAATGCATTATCTAAACCAAGACCCACAATTTTTCCCGGTGTAAACCCACCCCAAAAAATTATCCGAGCTCACAGTAAAACCCACACAAAATACAAGTTGGATTTTGGGTGCCCGCAAGTTCGGGTTCAAATTGCCAGGTATAGTCTTTCCAACCCGAAACCCAAATTGTCAGCTCTAGGCACTAGAGTTTCGATCATTATATTGAAAAGCACTTAGGTACACAAACAAGCGAACAAACGGCACGTGTCAGCACGAGGTGTTTGATAGGCTTACACTTTTATCATCATCGATGTGCTGATATGGTGTTACATTAGTTTACAAACTAGGACACCAACTGATGATTCACTCCACTTGGCAAAAGTTTCTAGTGCACACCTCTGATGTATACAACATTATTTGCAGATTAGTTAGATCTAAAGCTTTCATGCCCAAAATGAACATAAAGAAGCAAACAAAGAGTTGTTGGGATATCATACAAAATTACAAATAGAAAGTTAATATTGAGTACTGAAAATGTTGATGTTGATATTAATGAAATCGGCAATATAAGCTCAACAAACATGCTATAATCTTTAGATCAGCATCATGGGAAAGCTTATGCACGAACTGTGTTTCATTTTCTTTTTTGCAATCTTCACTTTCCATTGTGTTTCAGGTCACAAGCACTCAATCAAACACAAGAAACCGTGCAAGCGAATGCTCCTTTACTACCACGACATCCTCTTCAACGGCACAGACGCAGCAAATGCAACATCCGCAAAGTCTGCGAACGCTACTTCGCTCGGGAACGCCAAGTTTGGCATGCTCGTCGTTTTCAACGACCCCATCACAAAAGACCGGCTTCTCCTTTCTCCTCCCGTTGCGCGAGCTGAAGGCTTCTACTTCTACGACATGAAGGACGATTACACTGCTTGGTTTGCATTTACTCTCGTCTTCAACTCGAGCAAGCATAGAGGGACGCTGAATATCATGGGCGCGGACTTGATGACGGAGAAGACTCGGGATTTTTCAGTCGTTGGAGGGACCGGAGATTTCTTTATGGCAAGGGGGATTGTGACTATCCGGACTGATGATTTTCAAGGTGCCTTCTATTTTCGCCTCGAGATGGATATTAAGTTGTATGAATGCTATTAGGCGCAGAATATTCTTCAGTGTTTCAAGTCAGATGTGGTTTGGCTTTGTTGTATCTTTCAGGTGTGCAAGTATTGATATGGTTGTCTTGTGAAAGAAAAGAAAGAGGTTGTGTGTAAATGTTCTGTTTCCTGCTAGATTCTTAGCAACTAGCACAATAAATGACAGAAGAACCTCATTTTCATAAGTTAACTATCGATATTATTTTGGTCGTTTTTTCAATAATTGAGGCACCGTTTTGACATAAAATTAGTTCGGAATGAAAATAGTTGAACCCTGATAATTCAAGAACCTATTTAGTGGTTCATCAGTCATAATATCATAAACTATAGTGTATAGCTGGCCGATCGGTTTAGAATTGGAAAGGCCTAACCCGACTTGTCCTGAAAGGGGTTTGGCTTTTATGGGCAAAAAGTGTTGGCTCAGGCTGCCCGACTCAAGTCCAAATTAGTATAGTTCATTTTATGTGACTCACTCACAACGGGGGTTGATTTTCGGCAGTTCACATGTTCGGGTTTAAACTGATAGTTTTTTTTTTTTTTATCCTGAATGATCCAACAATCTAGCCTCTAGAGTCTAGACTGTCAAATCATTGGCCTAGACCTCTTGGTGATGTGAAATATGATGGTTTAATATGCGAGACTTTCATTATTGTAGAGTATTATGAAATGATATTTATTCATTTGAACTCGTGATTTGAGGTCACAAAGCAGTAACATAAAATTATTGCCTTTTCAGAGTAGGGACAAAATCTAAGGCGATCAAAATTTGCTCAAGCATAATTTTGTACGTTTTTGTCCTATGAAGCATGACATGACAAAGTATGTGACATATAAAACTCACACATTTTATATGTAAAATCTGTGCCTCATTCCACTTATTAAAAATTGGATTTGAGCTATGCATTTGCAATTTGAAAAAAAATTAACTCGAAACTTGAATTACTAGCTCTAGACACAAATGTGATCATGGTATTAATGCAGTTGCGGGATGGTCTCGCAAAGAAAGGCTGGTGTTACGTGTATGCACATGAAAGATAGCAAGAATGCGGAATCCGCTATATATGTGTGGATGCAATGCTGGGGACGAGCACATGCGCAGGACCATCCAAAAGGATGTGCTCGAAAAAGAGGAAGGCTTGGATGGCAATCCGTGGGCGCTCCAAGCGTACGTCCCATGATCCTTGCACTTGTGTTTGTTCGGTCTGCATCGGAATAGCTAGAGCATATGTTGAAGTGGGTGAATTAAGTTCCACATCGAATTAAATATGGTATCAGAGTTAGTTTTGATCCGAGTCTTGGCTCGAAAGTGTCCTGTTTATATTGTATTCTCCTGTAGTTTTCGGCCCGTTCGCAGATGGCCATATTTGCAGTGGCCCACACATGGAAGAAAAATGCCTACACATGAGGGGGGTGCCGATTTATAAAACTTCCGAATGTGCACGTGTTGAGCTCACCGATAAGAGAAAAATATGAGAATCGCATATGAAATAGAATGTTGAAGTGTTGTGAGGCACGTACCCTTATGCTTCTTCGTGGATCTCATGATCCGTGCAGGTGGCACGGATCTGGATCCACGCCTGGTTAGGTGGTTGAGATTTGTGTATCTTTGCCACTTCACACTTGGCCCTCTTGCCACCCCATTTGCCGTCTCCTTGTATTATCTATAAATAGTTAAGAGCATACAAACCTACGCACATAATACATATGATCTTTTTATTAAAACTCAATCACTTGTATCATATTTTCTTTTTTCTCGCAATATTCTTTTAATAATATAAATAGAATTTTGTTAAGAAAACAAACATATGCAACATGATATATAATTAATTACAAGACAACAACAACTAAAACAAAACAAACAAATGGACGCACAATACCTCAAAATACAAGATCAGCTCATTCTCCAAGACATTCTAACAATCGTAGCACATGATCCGATCTTAACATTGAGATCAACCAGTCTCGTAAATGTTGAAAGCTCATGGCCTAATGCAACGTGCTGAGCTGGTTTGATCACTAAATTTTATTGGATACTCAAAACAAACAATTTGTATCTAAACTCGTAAACATTTTAAATTCTATCAACATTTTGTTTGATTTGGGTTGCATAAAATAGATCTGATTAACGTTTGGATCATATTTTTCGTGGAAACGTGCGGGTCAAATATTGTGCAACCCGCATGAGTTTGCACCTCTTGTGGGTTGAGTTCATGTTAGGTCTTTCTAGAGGTCGCAATCCAGTTTTGGGTCGCGTTCGAATTGAAAAGGCATGACTTAAACCAGTTAACAATTTTGTCAAGGATATCTTTTCTAAAATTTATTCGGGTTCAAGCGACCGAACCCGCAAAAATGCATGTCGGGTTTTGGGTGCCTATAGTTTATGTCCTAATTGTCAAATCTATTCTCTCCGGTCAAAACTTCAATTGCCAGCTCCAAGTAAATCTAGCAGTTTGGGTTGCGGATTGAACCAAAAAACTAGCATGTTTATATTTGCAACATTTTATTGGTTCTAATATTTTTCATCAAGCAGTGAAACAAGTTGGAATAACAAAAAGTTGTCCAACAAAAACACGGATATTCTTTTACAATTTTGGCCCGAAGCCCACATTGCCAATTATGGCTCCTTGCACTGGACGATAGAGTTCCGATCCTTGCAAATAAATATTCCTATTGCCAACCGATCACACCTTTAAATATTAGATATCTAAAGATCTCTTTACCAAAATGAACCCAAAGAAGCAAAAATTAAAAAGGTATCACAAAAATAACAAGTTAACACATAGTAATGACAAAGCAAATGTTGATGAAATTGGCACTATATATATAAGCTCACCAAACATGCTACACATTACACAGAGTCCTCACCACAATGGTAAAGCTTATGCACAAACTATGCCTAATTTTCCTCTTCGCAACCTTTGCTTCCCATTGCGTTTCGGGTCTCAAGCACCCGATCCAACGCGAGAAACCGTGCAAGCAAATGGTCCTCTACTACCACGACGTCCTCTTAAACAGCACGAACGCAGCAAATGCAACATCCGCAGCGTCCACGAACGCTACTAGCCTTGGGGAAAACAAATTTGGCATGATGATCGTTTCAACGACCCGGTCACGCAAGACCGGCTCCTCGTTTCCCCTCCCGTGGCGCGGGCCCAAGGCTTATACTTCTACGATATGAAGGATGGGTACACGGCTTGGTTCGCATTCATGCTCGTGTTCAACATGAGCCAGCACCGGGGGACGCTGAATATTATGGGTGCAGACCCAATGATGGATGATACCCGAGACTTTTCAGTCATCGGGGGAACCGGGGATTTCTTCATGGCAAGAGGGATTGTGAGATCGACGGCGAAGCAGCCCATGGGTCCATGATTCGTGGAATATTTGCATACTATTTAGTGCATTTACCCCGACATTTAAGCCTTGATTCGCTTATGCTTATTTTATTTGTTTTTGCTTTATTTTGTTAGATTCAATGTTTTTGTGTAGCTTTTTTATTTTTGCAAGCTTTAGGTCATTTTGGAGCTGATTTGGATAAATTTGAGTTCAATGCGAAAAAGTGAAGAAATCGGAGCTAGAGCACGTGCTGTTTTGGCCGACCTCTGGAGGTTAAACTGATAATATCGCAGCCTCTATAATTCTGGATGAAAGTGAAGTCTTCACAAGAGTTGTAGAGGACTTCTCAAGCTTTTCAACGAGTACTTACACACATGATTCCGATATCGTTTAGGTACTCAAAAGTTCATTTGAAGACAGACCAACAATAAAGTCAGAACTGTGCATAACTCTGATGAATTCGGAGTCGCGACCGGGGCCCCCTTACCACGGCG
>JAYMTA010001794.1:0-18649 GCA_036897625.1 Pelargonium cotyledonis
TATATATATATATATAAACTTTTCAAATTTACTTGGTAAGTAATTTAAAATTTAAAAAGTGAACACAAAAAAACGAGTTGATAACATTATGAAATTTCCTTATGAAAAACATGTTTTAATTGTTTAGATAATACGTAACGAAATACGAGTTTCAAAAAGTAACATTATTAAATTATGTTTCAATGCTTTCATATATTTAAAAATAGTATACGGTGCTTATGTAGAAATTATTTAACATAAAAATGATGAAAAAAATTCGTTTTAGCATATAAAATAATTTTTGTAATAAAATTTTCCTAGAACAAAAACTAAATTTGAGTTATATCAAACATATGACATGGAATGAGCATTCCATTCCTTTCCATTCCATGTCATTGCAACGTACCAAACGTTGCCTTAGTGTTATGGTAATAGTCAATACCTCAAAGACTCCAAAAATTATCCCAAGTGATCAAGAAACACGATTTGCGAACTCCAAAAGAAGAGAAAATAAAATGGGGGTTACCTTTTGAGTTCTTCTCGCTCTTGATGGGATGACTCTTGCATGGAAGAGAGAGAGAGAGACTTGTCTACAATGGTAGGGAGAACAAGACCACCATGAACGTACCATAAGAAGTCCTTTCAATAAGGAATCAACTCCATTAGTGGCGTCACACTGGGTATACTCAATTTTAGCTCCCCAATATAGACTTGGATGTCGCTCCAAAGAAGATACCGAAAATCATACGCCTTGCTACTTTTGAGGCGCTCAACCAAGAGCTTTATTGATGGCTCTTCATTATGTTCAAAGTCTCAAAGTATTTTGGGCTAAACATAGTAGTTGTGATGGGCACATAAGAAAATCCAAAACCCCTCCTCGAGGTGACGTAAAATCTCCTTACCGAGATGTTCCCCATCGATCCTCCTTAAGCAATTTGTTGAAAAAATACCGGGAGAGAGGAGCGAAGGATCCCACCCAGAAGCCTGCCTAGAGCAACAAAAGTTACAATTTTCTTGAGCACGCCTTAAGCCGAAGAACTCAAGGTAGAAAATATGGAAACAGTCACTTCTTCCTTAGAAGATTCAAGAAGAAAAATAAGCCCAACCGAGAAATGAGACCTGTAGAATGTCATCTCAACGAGGCGCATAACCAGGACCTTCGAAGGCCCTCGATCGAAACTCCCATTGATTAATCTAATGATGATCCCATAATCGATCTATCCGTCTCAACTTTAGTAACCACCTGTAAATAGCTCGCACCCAGAGCTCCCAAAAGATTAAGGAGCGTTGTCTCCAAATTTTTCTCTAAGAGTGGATGATGTAAAATCTCTCATCCTAATTTAATAAGTCAAACGCCGAAAAATTCTGGAATGCTCACTTGGCGCAGGCCGAAAATCTCTTCCTAAAAACAAAGAAGAAATGCTTAAACAATTGTAAGCATAAATCAACATCAAGACGTCTTCAACACATGTCGAAGTCACCAAAATAATGGAGAATCAAGCCAAAGCAAGCAAGTTCCACAAACTTGCTAGATAACCCAAATCGTCACAATGAGCATGTCTATCGTGACAGGATTGACTATGCACTCAATCTGTCGTGACAATCTAGGCTGCAACTTGCAAGTAAAAAAAAAAACATGATTTTAAGCTAAAAAAGTCCAGCATGAACACCTAAGATGTTACCTTTGGTACAAGATAGATGGGGAATAAGATTCAATGAGAAATTTGAGCAAGAATATGAGCTTCCATAGGCATATCCACCAACTATAGAAAATGGAGCTCAAGCTCCACTTTTCAATGGAGGATCCAAGAAAGAAAACGAGCAAAAATGAAAAAAACCAAACATGTGAAGACCAAGTAATGATCCCTCCTCATCCATTCTTCAAAGCTAAAGATTGAATCTCCAAGAGTCCACCAAGATTGAAAATGGGATTGGGAGAGAAATTTTTTAAGTCTAGGAAAGAATTTGAGGAGACCAAGACTCAAGTTTGACTAAGTATGGGAAGTAAATGCAAGTGAGCACCCTTCCAAAAATTATTGTTAGTGTTCAAGTTAGTTTGGGGATCGGCTTGAAAGAGACAACAAAAAAAAAATCAAAGGTCCAAAAATACACGAGGGTGTGAGAGAACCAAAATATCTAAAGCCAAAACTTTTACCAAGTATGGTAACGGATTTGATGAGACGATATTTTGATTTTTCTTTAATTCTTGAGGAAATTTGGGAGAAATATTTTTCATAATTTTCCTCTCTAAGTGTGAAACTGTGAGAGAAACCGTCCAAAATTTCAAACTTAACCAACAAAGAAAATGGGATGAACGAAAAACTTTCAAATTCTCGACAAAAATGGCAAATCCTAGAGTGGAATTTTGCATTACTCCATTATGACACCAAAAAAATTAGCATCACATAGAATTGGTGACAGTTTATGCTACCCAAAAAAAATCATACGGTTACATGACGTATGAAAACATGACACTTGATGCCCATATGTCACATAACCTCTATCTCACAATATCAAGATCACGGTCATACTTCTTAGACCGCAGATTCACAGACTTTCTCATGATTCCATCATCCGTATTGATCGTTCTCTAAGTCACCAATCACGCTTGAAGCTATCTGTCATGCTTGAATCCATCCATCGCAAATGAAGTAATTGTACCAAAATCGTTGGAAGCAATACCAAGACAACGCGAGCCCTTCAATCATCAAAAGGGTCAAGAAAATCCCCTGTTGTCAATGCTTCATCACAATGAATATTACTGCATGCAATGAAATTTTCAGTTGTAATGTTTTAGAGGGAAGAGCAGCGGAAGCAAGCATGCATATATAACAAAAGTTTACATAAAACCTTTCCAAGAATCTATCTAAGATGATTTTAACTGGTGTTTAGATTGTTTACCTTTCGTGTGTTTCACAAACACTTTGAGGAGAGGTTGATGGTCATGAACACCAGCTGAATGACTCCTATCTCCTTAGATATCCACCCCGAGCTCAAATTCTTCATCCTTGTGCTAGCAAGTACCGAGGTTTCTTTGCTTCTTGATCTCTATAGAGCCGGGCAACACCTTCTTACTTTTGTTTCTCTCTTTGCTCTCAATCTTTGGCAAAAGAATGTGTAGCGAAAAAGTGGTGGTTGCCCTCTCTATTTATAGAGATGGGAAATGATATTCAAATTGATCTCCAAGATCTTTGAATTATCCCATCTCTAACCACATGGAAGACTTCAAAGATACTATTCAAAGTGTTATGAATGTTTCACATTCAAACATTGAATAGTTCTTCAATGAAATGGGGAGTTGATTTGTTAGCTCTCTCCTTGGGTCTCAATGGGATTATTTAAGTGTGTTCTACTTATCCATAAGCCCCATACAAAGCCCAAATCTAAACAGGCAAAAATATACAATCAAACTGAACTGGTTCCACATGATTCAATAGCCACATGGTTTGGCTATAAGATGTTGTCCAACTTAATTAGATTGTTATCCAAATTAATTTGACCATCATCAATAGCTTTCTTGGTCCAACCAAGATAGTCTAACCTCACTAAAACACATTGTCCAAAACGTGAGTTTTCCCGGAAAAATTCCAAACTTTCATTGGTGTAAATATAAAGACGTCTTAAAAATGATTTCCAAACATTTCTAGAGTTTAGCAAATGTTCGCTTACATGATCGCTCGTATGAGTATGACCCTATGAGATCTTACAACGTTGACAATCACATCCTAAAATGACATAAACACTAAGCGGACCCTACCAAGCCATCAGTGCTACCCAAGTTGTGAGACTTGACGTGACAGTCAAATCCATATGAAACGTAACTACTAAATGTCTAATCTTTTTGTCCTAGATATCTTGATCTTAACACGAGCCAATGACTGTCATACTCGTATGGTCCGGATAATATGATTTCTTGATCCTGAGCATGTCATCAAAACAAATGATCACGACAACACAAGTCGTATCATTTGGGTGCACCTCTTCATAACACATGTTTATCAAGTTGCCCAGAGATATCACTCTGTTGGTTCGGAGGGACAATTTCTATCTTGATCACTCACCACCCATCTTTATGGCTTGTGGTATGCCCAACGTAAGCCGTTATGAGCAATCTTATTACAGATGTCGTTTGACTGGATCAAAGCACACAACTTATCATGTCAAGATGCCTATGGTGACCTCAATTCTAAGGATCAACATATTTCGCCACAATTTTAGGAGAGTCGCTTATGACAACTAAGCAATATCCTATGAAGGACGCTCTTATGGGTTGGTCTAGTGTAATGATTCACTAACCACCACCTACAGTACTGTTGAGTGACATCCAAATGTCTTATGACAACGTTTTTCCATCAAACAACAATATACTAGTGTAAATTGTATCACCATTGACGGTACCATGGTGATACTCAACTAGGGACACATATAAGGATAATATAACTATTCTATGGTCAATCTTTTACAAGTACATACTTAAACACATAAACTATGTAATATAAGAATGACAATGCCTTTATTTATTAAAACTGAACATTACAAGAATTGTCCTATTACAATCATACATGATTGGTCACTAGGGCATTTGCTAACATCAACCATGGCCGTATGACTCAATTTAATGCTGCTAATCTCACCGCAATGAGATTAGATGCATGCATCCAATGTCCAAGTCATAATCGTGGATACTAGTGACATGCAATCAATCTCGTTGCACCCATAGTCTAGACAGGATGAGATTTGTTGCATACAACCAATGCTCGAGCCATAAAAAAAATAAAAACTGATCATATGCATCCCATCTCGTTGAGGCGAGAGACATTATTTTGGATGTCAAAGGCATTATGTCCATTGGTGAGGAAGTTTGTGACACTTGGTAACCATATGTGGTAGTTCAGGCCATCTTCTTGTGCTACCTCGAAGGCTTCTTGACACCCTAAATGTCAATCACAAGGAACCTGCATTCTTGAAGGCCTTAGGATGCTACGCCAAATAGTAGAAGACTTCTAGGGACATCCTTAATCTTCTCGGCACATAAGGAACATGTGAAAGCACTTGGACTTGTCCGATGTTTGAGAAGCAAGAAATCTAAGCCACTAGTTTGCCCCAAAGTGGATCTCGCCTTTTCAACAACCAATCAGACACTGTCACATGACAACAATTATAGGTTAGTATAAATACTGTCTTTTTTGTAAAAGAAGAGGATCTTCATATTACGTCTGTTTGGTAAGAGATGAGGATCTTCATATTATCATTTATTACTCTCTTTCTACTTTTTCTTTCTAGAAACACTCTCGAGCTACAATGATTTTTGATTGAATTTTTACTCTCACATCTAAGAAGATGTCTTGGAAATACAATTGAGGTCTTTCTTTAAGTGTGTTGCCTCACACATGTCTGAAGCACGAAGTCTGATGTACTTTGACATCGGACTTGGATGTGGAACATTGACACTGGGAATTAGAATCAAACACTTAGAAAGAATACCTGACACATGGATAAATGAAGACAAAAGCTTAGCGTGTCTGCTTTGACCATTTCAAATGGGCGTATCAGGCATTAGTTAATATTATTTTGTCCCTAAAATTATTTTTCCTCAAATTTTTTGTTGTTTGATTTTTTTTCTTGATGACTGATGCATCACCATGACCCGTTAACAGCAATTGGAACAATCTATATATATGTTAAAAACATGGATAAAGAGAAAGAGATAACGCAAGAACTTTGTATTGTTTAGAATGATGACATCATTACCTTTACAAAAGGCAATGGATTTGTTTAAAATAACATTTACTCCATCCGTCCCAAAATGAGTGTCCTGTTTGTCTAAATTTTCTATCCCAAAATGAGTGTTTTGTTTCAATTTTTAGGTTGAAAAATAGCCCAACAACTTGGTCAATCGTCACCTGATTTTAGTCTCAGCGTGTGCCACATTGTTTGGAATAATTTTCTCGACTTCTTTGAACCAATTTGACCCATCTTTGGGTTTTACTTCCTCTTTATTAGTATGAGATTGAATCATTTCGATAATACACATGTTGGATTCTTAGAGAGTAAAATACTTACGACATTTCATGAATTATCACGTCTATTTATTATTTAATTATCTATTTTGACATTTCTTTAAAAAAAATATATTTATTTTGTCATACTACATACATTGATCTCTTTTCTCTCGTCTCTGTTTTTCTATTTCTTTCATTTTTGTTCTCTTGTTGTTTTGATTTGAACTAAAAGGAAAAGTGAAAATTAAGAAGATGCTATCAAAAAAATCATAAGTTTGAAAATAAATGAAAACATGACACATGGTGCCTTAGTCCATTGCACGCGCCCAACGCCAATGAGCATGATTGTACTCCGCCCATCTAAGGTGATGACACCCAAAGTCACAAGTCGACGCGTGGCACCCGGGCGCCCGGTCATCGAAGTCCTTGGTCCTGAGACTATCTAGAGATTACAAAGTCAAGAAGATGACAAGTCTTCAAAAATCAACTCTAAGCCCGCCAACAGACAACTCTGAAGGTGACGACATAGTCGCGGGACAAGCTTTACGAAGTCAAGTGCCCGAGCTAAGGAACCTTGACTTCCTAAATATCACTAAGGGTCGAGCCAAGCCCGCCCGCAAAGCTTTGAGAGAAGGACGGACCAACTCCATACAGATCCATCCATGATTATCCCGCCAAGGGATATCCGTATAGATCCATCCATATCCATCTGGTCGTCCAAGTTCCGAACCAAGACAAGGGTGTCTGTACGTTCATCCAAGCCAAGGCCGTACGAGCATCCAAGCCAAGGTCGTCTGTACGAACATCCAAGCCAAGGGCGTCCATACGTCCATCCAAGCCAAGGTCGTACGACCTTCCAAGGCAAGGTCGTCGTATGAACATCCAAGCCAAGGGCGTCTATACAACCATCCAAGCCAAGGGCGTTCTTACGTCCATCCAAGTCAAGGTCGTCCATGCGTCCATCCAAACCAAGAGTGTTTGTACCTCCATCCAAGCCAAGGCCATCTGTACAACCATCAAAACTAAGGCCGTCTATATGACCATCCAAGCCAAGGCCTTCCATGCGACCATCCAAGCCAAGGCCTTCTGTACAACCCTCCAAGCCAAGGGCATCTGTACATCCATCCAAGCAAAGGCCTTTTGTACGACCATCCAAACCAAGGGCGTCCATACATCCCTCTAATCTAAGGCCATCCATTCGACCATCCAAGCCAAGGGTGTCCATACGTCAATACAAGGCAAAGCCGTCCATACATCTATATAAGCCAAGGGCATCCATACGTCAATCCAAGGCAAAGTTATCCATACATCTATCCAAGCCAAGGGCGTCTACACGTCCGTCCAAGCCATCCATGTGAGGCCATTCGTCCAAGGATGGTCCAAGCCATCCAAGCGAGCTGGTGCAATTTAATCGAAAACCAAATCCCCGACAACGGCGCCAAAAACTTGGTTCGATTTTATCGAATGCCGAATCTAAGACAAGTGTTTCTGGTTCACTAAATGTTTTCCCGACAACGGCATCAAAAACTTGGTGCGATTTAATCAGAAGCCAAATCTTTGACACGTGTTTCCGGTTCACTTAATTGTTCATCGGCAATGGGGAAAAAAACTTAGTGCAATTTTTTGTGTATCGAATAAGTCAACACATCACTCAACAAGTGTACCGAGGTCGAACAAGTAAATATAGGACTATGGAAGTACGGATATCTAATCCACAAGGACTAAGGTGGATCACGCGATTGTTAATCAGACTCAAAGATGGAAAAATTAAATAATAAGGAAAAAATTAAATAAAAAAGTTTAAGATACGGTGTAATATTTAAAAGACAAGAAAATAAACTATACAAGTGATCTGGAGATATTTAAGGAAGAATGCCAATATGAAACTAGGTAATGTTAAAACACAATTGGTATGTAAAAAGGGGAAATTATACTGAGAGTTGAATCTCTTACCAAGATGCGGTGCTTTACTCATTACTCGAGCCTTCTCATGTACTCAGGTATCCCTTATAAGGCTCACCCGAATCTAAAGGGTGAATACATCATCCTCAAACTAACCTAGGCGCCAATTGTTCCCCCAAGCATGGTGCTGCATGGAAGTCACATACACTCCAACTTTGTGATAGGCTTCGTAATAGCATAGGGAACCCTTAAGCGTATTAATGTACAAGGATGGCCCTACTAGATGATTCGATCCGCAAGAACTACCCTATGGTAAAGTTGTAGACCGTGCTGAGATCGCGTTTTTAGGAGGCTAATCCACGCACAAGCATTAAGTGCGATGAATTATGATAATAAATGAAGTCAGAACACCAGTGACAAGAGTATCCAAAACATACACAATTACATCGTAACAATAAAGGGAAATTTATGCATGATCATAGATAAATGAAACATAAACTTGAATCTAACATAAAAAACCAAATCTAATACATACCCAAATGTGATAGAGTTGAAATGAAAACAGTAAAATCCAAAAGCTAAGAAGAAAAATAAGTAAAGACACGTGAAGATAGAACGAGTGCGTCACCACTCGATTCTGATCATGCGTAGCTAAACAAGGTAGGGAGACTACTCCAATGAGAACGTCTCCCCATTATTCCCAATCCTAGCTTCAACCGCATATCGGCAAACTCTCCCTCTCTCCTCTCTTGGATGCCTAAAACCCTAGTGAACACCGTTATTTATAGGCAATTTTAGGGCAGCGGTCGTGACGCCGCGGTGTAAAGCACTTTATGCCTAGGCATAATTGTCGGTTTGTGCGCTGCGCTGAAGCTTTGAACAAACGATTCAAGGCCCAAAAAACCTTGGAAAGTTGTGCGTGACCACTTGTTGGAAAGCCCTAGAAGTCCTCTACAACTTTATGGAATGCCTAAACTCAATTAGGGTTTTTTTAGATGGTGAAATTTTTGAATTACACTTCAAAGGTCATTTTGTCAACCTTGTTAATTTCACCGAAACTTTTCCTTTTGTTGTCCTTCATTGAATTGATTTGACCTTTCCTACTTCTTCCATTGCCACCATCTCGTGCGCTCCTTATGACCTAAAAATCACAATAAAAACCCAACGCATATAAAAGAGGCAAAAATAATACAAAATGTGCATAAAACTACAAAAAGAAAAGCTAAAAACATGAAAAGCACATTTACACACTCGTAAAAGTCAAATAACGTGAAATGTGTCCAAATAACCCTATTCAAGGCTAAATGAGATGTGAAAATGCTTAGAAACATACTAGTTTTAGTATGATTTGGGGTCAAATAACACATACAAAAATGAGTTATCACCAGCCATCCGTCCGAGGATTGTCCTTTCGTCCATCCGGATGGGGACCATCCATCCGTGCACGTCCGCCCACGTGGATCCGACCATTCATCCATTCAACCAAACCATGGTATGTCCCAAACATGGCCATGACGAGCAACATCCCTCCTTCCTAGATGGTTCTTAAACTATCCGACCACCAACTTGGGATGTCCAAAGACGTCCATCCCGACGACGACTCATCTCCAAACAATCCGGCCCTCCAAGGATCACCTAGCAACAAATACAATAAGTCATCACAACCAATGACCATCCAAGTCAATCCAAAAGTGCTCTCACTCTCCAGATCATCATGGCAACACACGAGCCATCCCAAAGCCTTGGGACGCTATCTCCCGCGATAGAGGCTTCCAAGGTCTTCGCCGTATACTCCCTACTCACGGGACAACGAAAGTGGTCAGCCTTTCTCGAAAAGTGGACAATGCGCCATCCAACCAACCAAGACTTGAAGCCTCTGAAGTGGGGTCCACTTTGATTCCGACTAATCACACAATAACATGTGGCCCTTTATTTGGGGTTAGTATAAATACCCCTTTAAGCATGAAGAAGAGGATCCTCATTCTCACATATTTACTTTCTCTCTCTAGCTAGCTTTCTCTCTCTTAAACACTCTCTAGAAGCTTCGTGGTATCCTGCCGAGATCTTACTCCCATGCCTGAGGTGGTGTTCTGGAATCACCACCCCGAGTCATCGTTCTTTGTTGTATTTGTCATCGCAGGTGACAGGTTGACAACCATTCAACAAGACTTGATCGACGACCTACCAAGCTTGAGTGGACGACGAACATAAGTTTTAGAAAAATATAACACTTAGGAAATTCCTTAGCATACGTGGACAAGAAGACAACTACATCCTAGTGTGTTTGTTTTGATCCGAGTCAAACAGGCGCATCATAACTTGAAAGCGAAGTTTACTTAAAAAAAATATGAGAGAGATGTATGGAATGAATATTTACTTTTTTTTAATTGCTTTCAAAATTGTCAGCATAAAAATAGGTCAAAGCTACAATTTTTTGGAATGTTTTTGGTAACAAACAGTTGAAAACACATTTTCTTAGCATATAACATAGAAAAATTGTAGTTTTTTTTGGCTGAAAAATGCAAATATAAAGATTTGAACCATTCAAAACACAAAATGAGAACAAAAAATAGTGATGCTATGCAAAAAAATCATACATTTAACGACAAATAAAAACATCACATGTGGCGCTCGAGCGCCACGTCATCATCACATAAGAAGGTGGGTCCGCAAACTCCCTCCCAACCCATGGTCACATCGATTCATGCCTAGACCATATCTCGTTGGACTTCTTCAAGAAACCATGACATCACTTATCTAATCGATCATGGAATGAGACATGTGCACGATGAAGAAATGAATCAAGACTCGACAAGGCTACCACGCACCTTGTGGACAAGGTTAACCAAACGAAGTCCCCTCGCACCTTGTCAAAGGAGAAACAAGAAAGCATCACACGAACGCCGAGTAACTTATAAGGAGGGAATGACCTTGCTAGTCGCGGCCGACAAGACTTCGTCATCCTCGTTTGATGTTCGTTTTCCTCACTTGGAGTTTGTCATCCATCTCAATATGGACCTTACGGACCTCGCGCCCTCGTGTTCTATGATGAGGATAATATTCGCTCCTCACGACCTCTCTCTCCTCGCAACCTCGCGCTCCTTGACAAGGAGCAATAACAAGGGCATCTCGCCCTTATCAACTAGCCTGTTTTGAAAGATCATGTCAAATCTACGAGGCTCACCATAGGATAAACAAATGGTCAAAATTCATCATCATTCCTCCACCTCAACATACAAACATGAAACAATCCCTCTTTAGTAAACCAAGAAAAACCCGCCCCCGAAATGGACTCGAAGATTACCCATAAAAGGAGGTCCGCATTTGTACGTCGTGATAGGAAATTTCGTTGCAACCAACAAGGCGTCCCCATGTTCTTGAAGGTCGCAACCAACAAGGCCCCGTCGACCCTGTTTGCTGCTTTTCTTTTGTTCCGAATCTCGGGTGGTGATCCAAGGCTTGGGGAAGGCCAAAATCGTCAAAAAAATCATCCCAAAATCTAACGAAGTTCATTTGACGTGCGTGACATCAAACAAGACCAACAAGAGCCCACGAGACCCTAAAATGCTACCCTAGATGTAGATGCTTTTTGAGGCTCCGGAATGTGTCTAAGCACGAGCGAAACATGCTGAAGCCCTCGAGCCACCCGACATATACGAGCAACGCGCTTGGAAGGCAAGAGACCTAAGTCACAAGTGGTCCCCAACTGGACGCCACCTCAAACCACCTGACCAATCACATGGCGACTCATGACACTTTTGGTGGGAGGTATATTCCCTCTCTTAGTAAGAGAGAGGGATCTCTCATTTTCTATTGATTAGCTTTCTCTCTCTAAAATGCTCTCTACGTGCTTCATGTATTTCGACCAAGATTGATTCTCTAGCCTGAGGCGACATCCTGGAAACACCACAGGTACCTCGTTCATTGGTGTGTTGCACTTGTGCAGGTCACAAGCTCGAAACAAGACACGTGACGAAACTTAACATTTGATGGAACAACAAATCTTAACTTTGGATACGGACATAGAACATTGAACTCCAACATTGATCACTTAAGAATTTGTGAAATTTGACACTTAAGGTTAATTTCATTGTTCGGTGGACAAGACGACAAAAATTCTAGTGTGTCTGTCTCTTTTGTACATCACATGATCAATCAAATATTTAGACAAAATTTTATGTATTTCAATTTGAAAATCATGTGGTGTAACAATAGTAATTATTATTTGATGTCAAGTTGGTTTTACTTGCATAACTGCTACACAATATGCAAGCTAGCAAGTTGGGAGGTTTCCAAGTTCTCCAATCCATACATCATAGTAACATTAAACATAATTCTTTTTTCCCAATTTTTAAGAAACTCTATATTCCTGTGGATAATTGCATGTACATTTCCTACACAGCTGAAATCATTATGGTCACAATGGCAACAAAACTGAATCCACCAAAATAAGACATCTTATTGGCTCCACTTTTGTCTGAGCTAGGTGTAGTTGTTGGTGCTGCACTTGCTTCATTGTCTGCACAACCCACAAATCAAGAAAATCATATATCATCAGGGTCATTGGAGTGTTATACTTGACTTTAAAATCACAAGTTTAAATTGCTACGTGAATGGTCCAACGTATATTATAAGCGACAACAGATTTCACATTTACTTTAATATAAATTATATTATTACTCTCTCTGATGATCTTGCACATAGACCAAAATGGGAAACATCAAATACAGGTCACTACGACCAAACAAAACACGTGCTTGATACTTTATATGTTAAAATTGATTCCAACGTAAAATCTTAAACTGATATGTGAATGATCCAATATGTATTTACCAAGTTGCGACAGATTTCACATTATTTCAACGTGGGATATATTAGCAAACTGGATTCTTGTTTATGTTTGATTTTTAACGTTTACTAACTGGCAATCCGAGTTGCAAGACTAAATGAGTTAAGCCATTACTTTTTGCCATCTATATCGCGTCTCATGATCACTTAGAGAGACAAGTTAGGACAAGTAAAAGTTTTCAAATATGAACATTTGTATTTTTTTTGTTGTCCTGGCCCGTATATTACATCTCTGCACCGGTAAAAAGTATGGTTCATCATTAAAAATTAGAAAAAATTATTTATAAGCCCATGATATGACATTTGTGACATTCATTTAACTTTAAACTTCTAAACGGATTTCTTACAAGTGAAAATAAGGGTAAAAGACTTAATATTCGGTTTCTAAACTTTTGTGTTTCAACTTAATTTGGTTCTTAAACTATTTTTAACCAAAAATAGTCCATGTACTGAACTTTGATTGATCCAAAATTGTCATTGAACTTTTAAATATTGACTCAATTTGGTCTCTGAGTTTTTTTAATAAGCTCTTAGGGCAAAAACCATTTTGAGTCAATATTTGAAAATTCAAGAACTATTTTGGGTCAAATAAAAGTTTAAGGAACAAATTAGGTTGAAACACAAAAGTTCAAGACTATTTTGGGTTAAAAAAATATAGGGATTAAATAGGGTCAAAACATGAAAGTTCACAGGCTAAATTGAATCTTTTACCAAAAGTAAATATATAAAAAAATAATGATTTTGTGTTTTAATTTTTAATTAGTTTTTTGTGTTTGGTTTTTTTTAATCAGCGACGAGACATCATACTCGAAGTAACAATGTTTCTCACTCTCGCCAAAGGGAGTGTCACCTTAAACTACAACCCACAAATCCGACCGCATACCATCATTGGCGGAGGCAGGGGTACACCATCACCCTAAACTCCACCCCACAAATTTCATCCCTTATTGATACCATTGACAAGGAGACTCGAACTCAAGACCTAAGAAGAAATCTCAAGTGATATTAATCACTTGGCCCAACATGTCTAATGTCGTGCAACTTGGTGTGATAAATTATTGGTGATTTTATGTTGATGTTGTATAGATTTTCAAAAAAAAAAACAAAATATAAAACTTGATGATGATCTCAATTTATTAAAAGGAAATGCATAATTGTTGATTAATTTTATCATTTCTGTTTTTTAGTGAGAAAAACTTACCGGTGCCACCAGAAGGAGGAGAGGATTTAGTCTCAGATGAGCTTTCTGGTGCACTGCCTGGTGAGTCTGAATCTGTAATTAACAAAAATTTAAGAAAAAAAGATTAGATGAAAATATCTCATCATATATTAATAAATAAATAAATTATGTTTTTACGAGAGTTAAAAGTTTTTACATGTGTATATGTTTGCACCATGAACATCTTAAAAGTGTTGATAAAATGATAATATATAATGGATAACAAGTAAAGAATATAAAATAAAGTGGTTGCATCAAACGTCACATTAACTCAAATGAAAAAACACAAGCATGAACTCGCATGATCAAATTCGCATGCATGTTAGCATTTACGTTTTAAAACTTTTGTTCTACGTATCAAAATTACCTTTGCGAATATGAGTGAAAATTCGTTTTCGTGGGTCACGTAGAAAAGCTTATTATTTGGTTAAAAAGGTCAACGCAATCCTGACTTGTTTATTAAACAAGTTGAATAATACAAAACGAACACGACCTGTTTATGAGCTGGTTGACACGATATGAGACAATTAACACGTTCAAAATTATTCAACCAGACCCCACATATTTCACCCGTTTAACTTAAACCTATGAATCAAAACACCCAATTGCGTGTAGGGGTGACAATGTTCATGGGTCATGTTGACATGGCAACCCGAACCCGACCCGTTTATTAAACATGTTAAATAACACGAAACTAACACAACCCATTTATGAGCCGTGGGTTGACAGGACTTACACGTTTAAAACTATTAGGTTCAAAATTATAACATGCAACCCGATATATTTGACCCATTTCACATAAATAGACTAATTTTTACACGATACGTTTTCTCAAATAAGTAGGTCAATTAACGGGCTACACGAACCGTTACATAAAACGGTTCAGACAGGTTAAGCGAGTTCAACACGAACACGGACCATTTACGCTGAACCCAAACGTACCCTCCTAAATCCGTGTCGCGTCACGGGTGATGACCTCAATTGTCATCCCTTGTTGCGGAGGATATCAAAAACGGGTTGACATGACAAGACGCGACTGGTACGTACCCTTGTACTTGTCGCAAACGGAGAGATCGGTCTTTTCATCGCAGTGTGTCGGGAGCTTGAGAGCGTCGTCCCGAGTAAGATTAACAGACGCCAAGATCTTGTCATTGTTGAAGAGCTTGCAAAGACACTCCATATCGTTCTTGACCACCTGCTGCAGAGGGCCACAACACTCGGTAGGCGGCTTTTCTTTGCTGTGCAAGTATGATTGGCACGGAATTATAGATTGCAGGCACGACGGAGGGTTCGATCCGCCGAGAGCGGCCTGAAGAGCCGCCATGTCTTGACACATTACTAGAGAACAACATGATAAGGAGAAGAAGATCACAAACATTAATAAGAACTTGGAAACCATTTTTAAGATGGATCTTATTTATTTTCTTTCTTTTTCTTTTTATTTTTCTTTGTTCTTCTTCTTCTTCAAGAAATTTGTGTCAACGCATGAGAATTTATAGTCACGCGCAAGTTGTGGTGTTTTGTTTTTGTGCTTTCCAAGTTTAGGTTTTTCATTTTCCTTCCTATAAGGTCTCTCAACAAGGTGACCACTCGTTTTAATTGGTTGTTAATTACATAACATGGTTTTGTTGTTTTAGCCAAATTAATTTCGTGGTTTGCATTTTTGGAAAACTCATAAGAGGCATTTTATAAGTTGTAAATATATATAGGGCATTGGTAGTCTACGTGAAGTTTATCGGTGGATTTGCGTATGCTAGTAAAATACCTGTGTGTTGCACACTGGAGTATCAATATATTATTATTGTAAAAATATTAAACAAAAATTATAAGATTCTAAATCAAGAGAGTTTTAGTTTATTAAAATTTACCAATCAATTACAACACATCACTTATTTGTCCATGACCTTGCAATTCATCTACTTTGTAAAACAACTAAGGTCTTGTTTGGTAAGTCTACTTCAAGTCTATATCAATTGTCTATAGACATTTTTTTTTAGAGAAAATTGTTTGGTAACTCTACTTGTTGATGAATATCTATAGACATTCATAAAAAACGTCTACTTCTCACATGAGTTGGGTTGCTCATATGAGAACATTGTTCACGTATAAATGAACAGTTATACCAAAACTACCCTCCCTCTCAACCCTCACTCTGTGTGTGTGTGTGTTAACCGATATTAATGTGGGTAATAACAGTTATGTATCTGGGCGGTGGACCATTTAAATGTGAAGTATACCGTCAGACAATAAACCACGGGTTTATATCTATTTCTTATGTCTGTGTGGTGGACCCTTTAATGCGAGGTACGGCGCGGTCTGACGGTAAGACTGTATGTATATGTGGGTTTACCTCCTATTTGTTACATGTGTTTGTGCGGTCGACCCTTTAAATGTGAGGTATACTCGATCAGACGGTAAGCTTGTATGTATATGTGGGTTTACCTCTTATTTGTTACATGTATCTGCGGTCGACCCTTTAAATGTGAGGTATACTCAGTCAGAAGGTAATCCCACATGTATATGTGGGTTTACCACCAAGTTTGTTACCTCTGTCTGAGCGGTAGACTCTTTAAGAAAGTTTCAAATTTCTATTTTTTACATTAAGGGCAATGTGATCATTTCAAAATAACACTTTCTTTTAGACAATTTTACTAAATAATAATTTTTTTTTTTCAAAAACCTTCCAGACATTATTTTACCAAACACACTTCTTATTCACTTTAGACATTTAATCTTCTTTCAGCTACCTCTTAAAACATTTTACCTCTATAAACTTGAAGTAAACTTACCAAAAAAAAGCCTAAATATGAGTACTTGTTCACCGAAGAAAAATATGAGTCCATTTGATTGTTGTGTTTTTTTTTTATTCTACAAATAATTTTCTTCATTTCAATAATGAATTAGACCATTTCTTGATTTAGATTGGCTAAAAAAATGAGTAGTTATTAAAATTTCATAATGAAATAACAATTAAAACTCCCAAAACAATTCCAACAAATACCAATTACAAATTCAGCAATCTCAAATACAGATCTGGACAATACAAATGAAGAAATACCACGACTGGGAGAAAATGAAAAAATAAAAGCGTAAATGAAGCCTCCGGATCTGCTTATGCTTAGACATGATGCTTTCGCTGTTGCCGATGCTTTGTGGCTCGCCGGAGAAGGAGAGAGGCATTGCCAGTGCTTTGTGGCTCTCTAGAGAAGGAGAGAGGTCAGTCGGAGCCCAGATCCCTCGTGCTTGAACACCGGCACAAGATGGATGAGGAGGAGCAGATCTGCCAACACTTGAGCAGACTCGCCGACGCCACCATCAACGCAAGATGGTGTTCCATTGATCTCGGTCACCACCAGTGTCGCCTCAACAAATCCTCATTGGCTTGCTGGAGAAGAGGATATTGATGTCCACCGTTGTGGTTGGAGGCGGAGACGAGACCTTCTTGTGTCGTCGGAGATGGTTCTTTGCCGGAGTTGTTTCATCTTCATCAAATATGTGGGATGTGTTATGAAAATGTTTGTCAACTTTCATATTAACTATTTCATGATATTTATACTAAATAACATTATCATTAATTTAAGGACTTTTGATAACACTATGTGTTTTGATGATAACAAACATTGCATATTTTGTGAAATAAACTTCAACTATCCAATGATTGCATGCATGAAAGACTTTAATAAAATCATATTTTCATATCCAAATGTTTTAAACAAAAGTTTGTAAAATTTGTTTTTGCAAATCAAACTTTTGACAGAATCTGCCAGCTGTATGCTTGTTTTCAAGTTTCAACTTTAAAAATTCATATCTAAATCATTTCATATTCAAAAATCGATTGGTTAGTAAATAAAAAAAAGATATGGATGTCTAGTATTTACATGTGAAACAATTTTTATGTTTAATGGGTGAAGTAAAAGATAATAATCTTTTAGTAAAGAGACATCAAATCTGTCTGAACAGTTTGTGAGTGATGTTTATGGAATTAACTGCTTTTACTAAACAATATCATAATGCATGTGATATAACATTGGAAAGCTATATGAGTCTAGTTTTAAATGCAACTAATCTCATAATTTTTCAAGTCTTCTACAGAGAGATATTACCGTTTGAGTGATCAAAGGTCATTCTGCCAATGCTGGACAGCAAGTATTGTCTCCACCAAATATTGTGTTGTCAAGTCATGCTCGAATTTTCAACCTTATCAACACAATTTTAGGCTCCAAATGAAGATGAAGACATGATATAAAAGTCTCAAATAGACTACAATAGGGTGGCTAAAGTCTTTTACCCTAGGACAACTTATAAGTATGATTACAAGACATCTATGGCCATTCTTGCACTCAATGCTTCATTCAAACTTTATTTTGAATTTGAATTTGAAATTGCAACAAGTTTTTCAAAATCCCAACAGCCATATTTTGGCCTATAAAAACCCTCACTTGTTTTGATCATTGTATAACTCAGTTCATCTATTAATCTTCTCAAAATTTCCAGCAAAAAGTCTTCATCCTTCTTGAAAGAAAAATCATTTTGAGAGCTTGAGTTCTTACATATTCTAAAAGTGTTTTCAAAGTCATGAACTAATACTTTCATATCTTTTTATCTTTGAAAAACTTATATTCCATTGTGAAATCTTTTTCAAGAACATTGTTGTGCTCTCTAGAAAATTATTTTGAAATCATATTTTCTCTCAATCATC
>JAYMTA010001795.1:0-18647 GCA_036897625.1 Pelargonium cotyledonis
TATATATATATATAATTCAAAGATATAACGGATATTGGTAGGTTAGTTGTTCAGTTTTATAGTATGGAGTTTTCTTTTATATCCTGGTCTACGAACCGAGTTGCTGATGTGTTAGCTAGGTCCTTGAAAATTTTGTTAGACCAGGAGGTTTGGGTAGGGCAAAATGCACCATCTTTAGTTTTGTCGTCGTTACTTTCGGATCTTGATTAATAATATATGGATATTTTGTCCCAAAAAAAAAGATAAATAAAATTATTCATTTTGGTTAATTAATGAAAAAAATTAATTTACAAAAAACAATTAATGAAAAAGTTAAAACAATAAATTAATGAGCATATGCTTCTATATATGATTGTCAATTTTTTATGTAAGTTAAAGAAATTGCTTTCACTATATTGAATCAAAATTTTATTTAGGCTTGAATTTCAATTTTTAAATAGCTCTTCAATTTTGAGTTCAATAAAAATATGGGAAATGCTATTTCCACATCCTAAATAGCTGCTTCAACAACTTTATCCATATATTTCATGAATTGGACAAAATTGCCCTTCATCCCTTTATTGGTTTTAAAATTTCTCTTCCACATATTGAAATCCAGTGAATCACTTAGATTAAATCTCCCATCTTTTTTGAATTTTAAGTTAATTTTTTGTCATAAACTTGCTTTTATACTTTCTCTCATTGAATTCAATATTACTTATTATTGATTTACTCTATTCTTCTATCTCTACTAAAAACTATAAGCAATTCAAAAACTTAGTTTGCATCCAAAGTATATAGAGTTGCATTATTTTAAGAGTTCAAACAATTTCAACAAAATATACAAATTTCAGATATGTTTTTTTTTCATTACATGTCTTCTTATTAATTTAAATATCTGCATGAACTGAACACTATTTTTTTTTTATTAATGTTGATGTGTATAAAATTTCAACATATCTCTAGTTAAGTATTTTTCACAACATGCAATTGGTGTAAGTGTTATTTTTGTTGATGTTTTTCTTAGGTTTAGTAACACACAACAATAGCCCGTTGTCGATGTTAATTTTTAACAACTGAGTTTTATATTTGTCTATTTTCGATAACCATTTTTCTTATAGTGTGAGTTCAAAAGAAAAAATTCAAAGTGACTTGGAATTATAAGGGTTTGGTCCATTTTACCAATCATTTATTTCGTATTTCATTTCTATCTAGCGTCAATAATGTACTTGACGTTAAAAAATTGTTAAATAATTTTTTATTCATTTGTTTAGGAATTATTTATAAATTGGACTGTGAGTTATATACTGGCCAATAAAATCAGAATTTTCTGAATTAAGAAAAGAAAACATAAAATAGGTAATAATTAAATGGGTTAAGGACATCCTTTGAAAAAAAATGGGTTAAGGACAAATTTTTCAAATTCATAATTATCAAAGTTAGTAGTGTGGAAGCAGCCATTTAGGGTGTGAAAATAGGCATTCCCTAAAAATATTCAGATAGGAGTAGGAATATGTTTTTTTATGAACTCATAATCATGATTCTCTTAAGCAATTACTATAAATTTTGTTTTTCGCTAAAATGTGACAAATGTTTTTCAAATATGTCGATTAACATTCATTTTTTTCTAAAATTTAAACTATTAACAGCGTTCCCCCAAATAATACATTAACTTTAAAAAAAATTGTCTAAAGCAAAAAATACAAGCACTAGATTATAAATTTTTCTAGTGATTTTTGCCAAATAAA
Organism: Pelargonium cotyledonis; assembly: GCA_036897625.1. Taxonomy (NCBI): domain Eukaryota; kingdom Viridiplantae; phylum Streptophyta; class Magnoliopsida; order Geraniales; family Geraniaceae; genus Pelargonium; species Pelargonium cotyledonis. Next base: position 1,728 of record JAYMTA010001795.1, read on the forward strand.
AAAATTATTCAACATCGATCAAAGTTAGTAAACACTGGAATGACACTCCATCAGCAATTCATAGTTAAATTTAACAGATTTAACAGTAACCACTAGTTTATTTAATTTTGAAAGTTTAGCCGCAACTTTGATTGATTCCTCAAAGTTCAGCCACCAAATTGACATATAGTTTAATAAGGTATGACTACAATGGATAGAATAACCGATATATCACACAATCCAATATAAAGAAAGAACTAATTCAACAGTTCTACATTATTATTTTCCAGATCATCACATGACCTTATTTGAATTTGTATTCTGAGATTGCATTATTTTAGCTAGTAACAAGACAAAAATATATATTCATTCTTCACTTCACTTTTCAATAAGTTTCAGTCCCATTAAACTAATGCAGCAAACAAATAAGTCGTGGTCAACTAGAATATGGACCTTCCAACCAAAGTAAGTGATAAACCAACTTAATCATCACATTTCATACGACTAACTAAATATGGGGTCTTGAAAATCCACATTCAGTCAAACATAAAATAAAAGTTTAGCGGAACTCAAAAGAAAATAGAAGTTCATACCTGCCAAAGCACACAAGCAGAACTAGCCAAAGTAATGCACTAATCCAGTGTGACTCCTTGTACCAAACCCAAGTCTGAAATTATTGACAGGTGTATCAAGGTAAATTAATATTTTGGATGCAGTAAAGCATTTAATTTAAGTACTGTCAGCAATGAATTCACCAGGTATATTATCACTATCAGTAAGGATGCTAGGGTTGCATAGAAGATTAGCCAATACCTTTAATATAGAAGGTACAATCCTCAAACCGAACAAAACAGGAAAAAGAGGTAAAGGGATGAAATACAACAAATCAATAGTGATATAGATCAATCATAGACACAAATCACAAGTGTCAAACTCATACAATTGGCCAAAGGAGATGAGAGATGAAACTACTGAACCAATTCCAATGTAAATATAATTGATAGAACGTTAAAAACAACATGAACCAGAGCATTGTTGGGTTAAAACACTGGTCTAAATGATACTATGGGCAGCCCAAACATAACAATCTTATAAAAAATGAAACTGGGCACTTCATTGCAGAACTGTGTACAACTAAGGCGGGAAAAGGGAGTATATGGTTTTTTATATAGAGAATTAGAGAGTAAGATATTGTGAGGTGCATCGGGATGTCGTACCCCTAAAGCAGCTATATTTATATAGAAATCAACCAAGGTTGCCGCCATCCACCTGAAATATACATATGGTGAAATGAGATTAGAGAACCACAATGATTGTATAGCAAAGAAACTACAAATAGCCATTGTAACAGCAAAAACTCTCAAGATCAAATGGATTTCATTTCACTCAGCTCAGTCAGGGCATAAATTAATAATTAACATATATAATACTCAAAAACCAAAGGTTTGGCTACACTGGAAAACTACAATCATCAAAACTTACTCAAATCAATCTCTTCCATGTCAGTAAAGATTTCAAAAAAGAGACTAGAGAATCCTGATGATGATAGAGCAAAATTGTATAAATGTAATTCAGGGCTTGAATAAGACTGCAAATCAAAACTTTAGCTATATAGTGAAGCGGAATTCTTCTAAAATCAACACAACTTACGCACATGAATCTCTATCATATCAAAAAAAAAAGTACACAGAAATTAGACTAAAGAATCACAATGATGTAAGAGCAAAATTATAAATCAATTCGTTACAAATTCACCAGACAGCCTAACGATGATTGAGGGCATGAACTAAGCACAGATAGAAGATGCAACAGCAAGTCACATAACAGGTTAAATTTCAGTTCAAAATTCAAAGGAGAGAGAGAACGGACGGAGTGAGGAGGTCTTTGCGGAAAGGAAGACCGTCGAGTGAAATGGTGTAGATGAGAGTGGCGACCATTGCACATTCTAAGACCGAGAAGAGAGCTTTGAGGCCATTTACCGCCAAAATCGCCATAACTGAGAGCTTGACCTTCGAAGAGAGAAAGAAGACAGCAAGAAGAAATGAATTTGATGAATTCACAAATCAAATCAAATCAAATCAAATGTAACGGAAAGATGTGGGGATGGATGACCCACGTCATCTCTTGGCGGCTATCAGTACGATGCCGTTTCGAACTAACTCAGCTAGTAAGATGCGTATCCCTAAGAGAAGACACTCCTGTAGAGTCTATTCGGTGTTTATTTGGATCAAAGAGATCCAAATGTCAATGGAGTAGAATTAGCATCGGCAATTCGGGTTTTGGGTCCGGGGCGGGTTTTGTCGGGTTCGGGTCTAGAAGAGGGAGACCCGTACCCAACCAGCTGAAATTACGGTTTGGTCGGGTGGTCGGGTTTTGGGTTCGACCTTTTTTTTTTCAGAGAGGGAAGTACAAAATAAATAATTCAGATCAGGCCCTATGAAAAATGTGTATATCAGATGACTTTTATTCACAACATGAACAAACACACACATTAACGTGCATGTAGTGCAAGCAACATACTTATATCTATATATAAATGGAAACAAATATTGAATTAAATATTCAGCAATATATTAGACAAACATGAATTTGTCAAAACACAAAAGTCATATATTGCCATGCACAATACAAAGATGAAAACAAATATTGAATTAAATATACAACAATGTATTAAGCAACATGTATTGGTCAACTTGTGTAGTATTAGGAAATGTAGACATAATAGTAATATTACTTACCTAACTTTTACCTTTTCAATTTCTCATAGACCCGTCGGGTTGACCCGACCCCGAACCCAAGATGATCGGGTCAACCCGCGGGTTTTTTCGGGTTTGGACCCGTTTTTCCGGTACTAACTAAAATGAAGTTTCGATGTAATTGGTTGTTTATCATAAACATTTTCAACTGTATATTAAAATACAAACAGACATAACACAAGTGGGTCAAATTTCTGTGTATCAATTATTTTGTTTTCGAGATGTCCATTTTGTCAATTCAATAATGGAATCCGTTAAAATTAACTGATGTTATTAGGTTTAAATAATAATAAAATAATTAAAAATGTAATTTTACTATTTTACCCTTTATACTTTAATTTTTTTATTATATGTTTTTACCCTCTTCTACCTCTCTCTCTCTCTCTCTCTCTCTCTCTCTCTCTCTCTACTGTAGTCAGTGGTGCGACGGTGATGAACTGCCACTGTAGCCGAAAGGGGACTGTCGAATCACTTTTTCAGGAAATCGAAGTCGTTTGCAAACTTGTCGGAGATGAGCCGGAGCGAGAGCACAACGAAGGATTTGGAGAAGCAAAAGAATCCACTGAACTATAGGTGAGGGTTTTGATCGCCTTCCAGGGGTCCAAGAAATCATCCTTCTACGCCTGGCTCAACAACCCCAAATCCATGCCTCTCCCTCCCTCAATAGCCAAGGAAAAAGATGATGACGATCCTAAAATGAAGACGATGAAGATCGGCAACAAAATAAGGACCATCCATTGTCATTAGATCAAGACGACGACTGATCGGTTCTGGATCGGAAGAAGAAGTTGCACGAAACTATCTCCAAGCTCGCCGATAAGGGTAAAGTAAGTTAAATTAGGTTAAACATAAAAAACATTAAAAAAAATTGAAAAGTACAAAGGGTAAAATAGTACAAATTATTTTTAACTGTTTTTTGTATTTAAAACTAGGGCAAATTACAGATAAGCCCTATAGGGTTATCACTAAAAGCAAATGTGCACCTTGTATTCTTTTTAGTGACACATAACCCCCTAAACTTGCCATTTGACACTTTCGTCATGATACCGTTAGTTGAGTATGTGAATAGACAAAAATGCTCTTAAGTGATATTTTTTTACAACCAAACAGACCCATAAGCAAAAATTAATTTAAAAAGAAAAAAAGAATAGTGGTCTTCTTCTCCGATCTAGGGTCACGGCTTGCTCCAGCTCCAGCCACGCTCCAGATCCGGCGACGCCTCTTGATCTGTACCAGATTTGATGTCCGCAACCTACGCCGACACCATCTCCATCCAGTTCATACCAATCAGATGGTTGTGAGCTAGTTTTCAATGACAGTTCTAATGGCGGAGGTGGACGAAGACGAGCACGACCTCCGAGCATAACCTCTGAGTATGACAACTACATCCATCGAGATCTGGAGAAGAACGACCCTGTCGATTTCGCTCCATCTTGATGATCTTGAGCGTGCTCAAACTTCGATGGTTCGCACTCCAACAACTGCTCACGGCGGATCGAGCACAACCCCCCAAGCCACAACGGAGCTCGCTAATGACATAATCGATCTTGAACCATTGAACGTGGTCCAGATCTGATCTGCTCATCTAGATCTGATCTCAACCCCAATAAAGACAACGATGAATGATAAACTTCCTTTAATTTTGATAGAAAGAAAAAGAAAGGGAAAGGAGAATAGATGAGATAAGGATAAGAATTAAGACAAATAGAGAAATTGAAAGAGAGATAAAAGAGGAAAGGAGACAATTCACTTTTTAGTCATTAATTGGTTAATGATTATATTCCCCATCCCATCACTGTATTCCTCTGTCATTTCACCCATCTGTCACAAGCTCATAACAAAACCCTAAAGGACAAGCTCATAACAAAATCGTAAAGGCTGAGAAATAACCAAATTGGGCCCATCTAACATCAACAACCCAACTGTGGTAAAAGCCCAAAATACCAAATTTAACTAACAGCTACTTAACTTGCAATAAAAGAAATAAATTCAAAATTTGGTCTGTATCAAATATTGTCTGCTCGAGAAGATCCTTGTCATCAAGGATCAAAATTTGGAAACTTGATCTTCATCTCATCCCTGCTTTCCCAAGTTGCATCTTCAGTAAACCCATTAGCCCATTGAACTAAGACCCGAGTATGAGCTTGCCCCCGTTTATTGATCATCCTTCTTTCCAACACCGCAACAAGGATTTTCTCTAAATTCCCTCCATCATACACTACTGGAGGTTCAAAACCAGCACCCACCTTTCCATGAAATCTTTTGAGTTGAGATACATGAAAAGTATGGTGAATTTTTTATCCTGGAGGAAGAATCAACTGATAAGCCACTTTGCCTCTCCTCTTCTCAATCTGGTAGGGGCTATAAAACTTTGGAGCCAATTTCTGATTCACTCTCCTAACTATAGAGGACTGCCTGTAAGGCTGCAGCTTTAACCAAACCCAATCACCTTCCTCAAACTGCCTCTCACTTCTCCTTCTATCAGCTTGTTGTTTCATCCTGTTTTGAGCTTTTAACAGGTGAAATTTCAGCATTGTCATAGTGTTCTCTCTAGCAGTTAGACTCTTATCTACAGCATCCACAGGAGAATCACCACTCATATATGGGATATGAATTGGTGAAGGCTGACCATAAACTATTTCATATGGGGTGCTCTGAGTAGCACTGTGAAATGTAGAATTATACCACCATTCTACCAATGGAATCCACTTGCTCCACTCCCTGGGATGGTCACTTATCATGTACCTCAAGTAAGACTCAAGACACCTATTAATTAACCACTTCAGTCTGTCCATCTGTTTGTGGATGATAAGCAGTAGAGAGATGGAGTTTAATTCCTTGCAACTTACACAATTCCTCCCAGAATCCACTAGTGAACACATTGTCTCTATCACAAACAATACTCTTGGGCATTTTATGAAGCTTAAAAACTTTATTGAGATAGGTTTGTGCCACAGTTAATGTAGTGTAAGGGTGAGATAAGGCCATAAAGTGAGCATACTTGCTCATTCTATCGACAACAACAAAAATTACCTCTTTTCTCTCTTTTAGGTAGGCCTTCTCTAAAGTTCATTGAAACATCAGTCCATACATTATCATAAATGGGCAGTAGTTGTAGTAGGCCAGGACTTGCTTGATTATCATACTTACTCCTCTGACACACAATGCATTCTCTCACCCACTACTTGACAGCTTTTTTCATTCCTTTCCAATATAAAACTGACTGCATCCTCTTAAATGTAGCTTGAACTCTTCAGTGACCCCTCATAGCACTATTATGGAAGTAAGTCAGCAAATCCTTCCTCAGTGTTTCATCTCTTCCCACCACCATTTTTCCTTTTCTCATGAGCTTTCATCCACTCCATGTGTACTTGGGGGTGTAGAGAAGCTTTTCCTTATTGCAAATTCTGTATCATCTCTTGCATTTTCTTATCTTTTTCCCAAGAAGCTTCAATCCTCTTCACCACATCAGATTGCACACTGGATAGAATGAACATGGTAAGATCATCAACTACTTTGTTGGTGGCTCCTTTTCTATAACATACCTCATAATTCATTCCCATCATTTTCACAGCCCATTTCTATTGTGCTGGTGTTGCAGTTTTCTAGTCAAGCAAAAATTTTACACTTTGATGGTCTGTCTTAATTTGAAAATTCCTACCAATAAAATAGTTGCTCCACTTTTTAACAACCATCAGAATTGCTAGCTTCTCTTTTTCATATATTGATAGGGCTTGATGCCTAGGTCCCAATGTCTTATTAAAGTAAACAATTGGTCTGCCCTGTTGAGTCAAAACTGCACCTACTCCTCCATCAGATGCATCAGTTTCTACCACAAAGAGTGTGGAGAAATTAGGTAATGTCAGTACTGGAGCAGTGGTCATAACAGCCTTTAGGTGTTCAAAAGCTGATTGTGCTTCAGGACCCCGCTTGAACTGATTTTTCTTCAACAATTGAGTGAAGGGCCTTGCAATATTCCCATAGTCCTTCACAAATCTCCTATAATATCCAGTTAGGCCTAAAAAAAACCCTGAGTTCCTTGACTCCCTTAGGTATAGGCCAAGTTATCACTATTTCAACCTTCCTTGCATCCATGCCCACTCTTTCCTTGGTGATTATGTGACCTAGATACTCCACCTCTTAGAACAAAATTCACATTTGGACCTTTTTAGAACCAGCTGATGCTCAACTAGTACTTGAAAAGTAACCCTTATATGTGCTAGATGATCCTCCCAGGTTGGTGAATATACCAGGATATCATCAAAAAACACTAGGATGAATTTTTTGAGGTAAGGCCTAACAATTTCATTCAGTAGGCTTTGGAAGGTGGAAGGTGGATTAGTTAAGCCAAATGGCATAACTAGGAACTCATAGTGACCGGAGTGTGACCTGAAATCTGTCTTGTGAATATCCCCTTCATCCATTCTAATTTGGTGGTAACCTGACCTCAAGTCAAGTTTTGAAAAGTATACAGCTCCTTGTAGCTTGTCAAGCAATTCTTCTACAAGATCAAACAATTTTTCTACAAGAGGAATGGGAAAAGTATTCTTGATTGTTGCCTTGTTAAGTTGCCTATAGTTTATACATAGCCTCCATGTGTCATCCTTCTTCTTGACCAAGATAATGGGAAAAGCAAATGCACTGGTACTGTTTCTTATGATCCCAGCTTCCAACATCTATTGTATCAACTTCTCAATTTTATCTTTCTATAGTGGAGGGTACCTATAAAGTTATACCTTAAATGCATTATTTCCTTCTACTAATGGTATCTTGTGATCATGGCTCCTTTGAGGTGGGAGACCCTCTGGTTCCCTAAATAGCACCCTGAACTCACTCAACAAATCTTCCATCTCCTTGGGCAGTGAAGGTTCTTCTCTTACTGTTTCCTTTACACTCCCTTCCTCTATGCTATTGACCATAAGAGCACAATTAATGTTGCTTTGAGTAGAGCTTAAGGACTTCAAAGTGTGGGGATCCTTCTCATTCATAATCTCTACTGATCCTGCCTCTAGGCCTTTGAACAAGATGGCCCTTTTCCCTAGCTGAAACTGCATTGTTAGTCTCTCAAAATCCCACACCACAGGTCTTAAGGTTACTAACCATTGGATCCCTAACATCATATCACAACCCTACAGAGGTAACAATAGAAAATCATCATTAAGCTCCACACCTTGTACTTTCCATTCTAATGCTTTACACTCTCCTTGAGTCCATACCATTGCTCCATCAGCCACAACTACACTAGTGTTTGGGGTTTGATGGGTCACACAACCAACCTTCCCAGCAATGCTGTTGTTAAGGAAGTTGTGTATGCTGCCTGAGTCCACTAGAATAATCAACTATTTCCCATTTATTGTCCCTTTAAGTCTCATGGTTTGGTACCCCATAGCTCCAAACAGGGCATTTAGAGAAATTGATGGTTGGCATCTAGTGTTCTCATAGTGAACTTCCTCAGCATTTCCTCCCTCTTGACCTTCCACTACCTCTTCACTGACTTGTTCTTCTACTTCAAGTCTCTCATCTCCCATCATCTAATAGAAAGTGGGCTTGCATTTCACAAAATTGTCCCCTTCTGCAATTGTGGCCATAAAAATACTTGGCTCTACAGTGAATGCACAACCCCTTAGCTTTTAGTTCTTCTTGGATGGTAGTTGTGGTGCTGGTTTGATGAGGTTAGTGTTTGGTCTATGGTGTGTATTGGGTTGAGAGTTTGGGGGTTTAGCATAGGTGTTTGGGTAAGATCTGAATGTTCATTTTGGTGGAAGTGGGTTAAATTTTGGCGTAGGTAATAAGGGTGGTAGTGTGTTATTTTTGGAGCTTGAGGGAGCAGTTTGGGTGTAGTGTGTTTGGCTGGTATTTGTGGGTTTTTGGGTGTACATGGTTCTTTTGAATGTAGCGCCATTGTGTTTCTCCAACTTTCTTGCCATAGCCAGAGCTTGGTTGAGTGAGGTAGGAGCAAAGAGCCTTAGAATTTGCTCTATATCCGGTTTTTAGATTGCTAATGAATGCACTGACTACATAATCTTCTGGAAGGGTAAGCTGATCAACAATACACTCAAATGGGTAAAAATACTCATAAATAGTAGAGGTATGTTTCAGATTAAACAAATCAGACATAGGTCCATGAACTTAGTATCATGAAACCTCTTTCTCAACTGTTCTTCATAAACGCCCCAATCAATTTCAGTTAAAGCCACTCCTTCTCGGCTTTTCATAAATTGACTGTGAAATTTCAAAGGTCTACCCACAAAGCAGAGCATTGCTTCCCCCACCCTTTCAACATCAGGGATTTTGGAGGCAAAACAATACTGTTCAAACTGCAGCTTCCACCCTAAGTAATCAGATCCATCAAATTTGGGTCTCTTCCTCTTAGAGTAACCATAATCAGATCTACTTTCTCCAGTCACAAACACCATAGCATGTCCAGATTGATGACTATCTACACGAGCTATTGCAGGAATAGAAGGAGAATTTGAGTTACCTCCTAGTTGTCCCAATCATTGCAATACCACCTCCATCTTGTTGTTCTTCTTCTGCATATAGGCTTTGAGGATTTCATTATTGGTCCTCACATCAGCTTGCAGCTTTAGCAGTACATTTTGCACCGCCTGAGCTTAGAGCTTGACCTCAGAGAGCTCTTTTTTTGTTGCAGGCAAATCCTCTTGAACCTTTGTTACTCCTGCCATGCCTGATCTACAGCTCTGATACCTTTGATGAACTTCCTTTAATTTTGATAGAAAGAACAAGAAAGGAAAAGGAGAATAGATGAGATAAAGATAAGAATTAAGACAGATAGAGAAATTGAGAGAGAGACAAAAGAGGAAAGGAGACAATTCACTTTTTAGTCATTAATTGGTTAATGATTAAATTCCCCATCCCATCACTATATTCCTCTTTCATTTCACCCATCTGTCACAAGCTCATAACAAAACCTTAAAGGATAAGCTCATAACAAAACCCTAGAGGCTGAGAAATAGCCAAATTGGGCCCATCTAACATCAACAACCCAATAGTGGTAAAAGCCCAAAATACCAAATTTAACTAACAGCTACTTAACTTACAAGAAAAGAAATAAATTCAAAAACTGGTCTGTATCAACGAACAGGTCACGGTGATAACAAATCAACAAGCACGATTAAGAACGTCTCCGTCGATCTCCAGCGCTCCAACTTCATTTCTGGTGGTGTTCACAGATTTGAATTGGTTTGGGTCTTGATTTTGGTTTGATTTTAGCTGATTTGGGTTGTGATTTTGGTTTTATTTTAATTGATTTGGTAGGTTTTGGTTTGATTTTTGTTTGGTTTTGATTTGGGATACTATATTGATTTGAATTGAATTGAATTTGTTGAGTTTTGTAAGTGTTCATAAATTTTGGCATTGAACTGCAGAATCTGGCAACGCCAGAATCTTTTATCAATTGTAGCAGAAGGGCATTTTTTCATTTAATAAAAATACAACATGTGCACAACATGTGACTAAGTATGTCCAACATCATGTCCAAGTTAACGAAAAAAAATCAAAATGTATAGTACATGGTGTTATCTGTCACAACTGAAAGTACATGATATTTTCTTTCAGTGATAACTTCATAGGGGCTATCTGGAATTTTCCCTTAAAACTAACAAAATCGGTTAGTTTTGACGGATTTCGTTAGAAACTTAATATAATGGACCTCGTGGGAACAAAAAGAGTAATACTTTGACCACGTAGGAACAAAGTAAAATTCAGAAAACCCGATGAAACAAATGAGATAGTACAGAGACCTTTGAATACATTTTTCCTAAAAAAAATATTAGGCAAATAAAAACTAAAATGAATACAAATTAACAAAATGACAAAAAAGGATATTAAAACAATTAATATTATATTATTAATTCTTATTTTTTAGGCTAGTTAATTAACAACATATCAGTGAAAGTTAAGTCGGTTTTAGATAAATTAAGGTTGACCATAGTACTTATTAACGTATCAATCAATAATTTTTTATTTACTAAGGTCGATCCAAGTTTTCTCCATAACCTTCTTTCTAGTTGGAGAAGCTATCCACCTCATGTAGAAATTAGCTACTTTAAGAAGCTTGCAAGAGGTTCTCCTTAAAGTCATATATTTTACCAAAATAAAATTTCTTTTTAAGTTGCTACATGATCTTTCACGATACTTCCTTAAATGAGGTACGTGTTAGTGTACCAAACAATGTCAAGTACCCATTGTATTCTAATTTGATCCATTTTTTTTTCTTATAAGCGAGCGGTATCTCTTATATTAATAACCCGAAGGTTAAATAAAAGTACAAGTAATAACTTACCCATGCACAGGATAGGATTAGAGTTCCAAACGAAAACATGAGAAATCAATGCAAATAGAAGATTCCAAACATGGAACTAATGCAAGAGTAAAACTTTTGATATAAAGAATAGAATCCTCCACACTCGGAAATTGCTCCCGAAAAATCAAACCATTTCGTGCCAACCAAATGTGCCAAAGTGATATCAAACAAACAACATCCCAAACCTTTCGACATATCTTGGATCCAATAAAACATGATGACCAACCCGAAAGAAGTGTACAACAATCACAAGGAAGAACCGATCACACACGCCACCAATCAAGAATTATGTACCACACCTGAATAGCCATGGGCAATGAATCAATAAATGCGAACACGATTCAACATCGACATCGCATAACTTGCAAGTAATGTTCACGGAGGAAGGCAAGACACCGCGATGCAAGAGAAAAACGTTACGCGACACATTATTTAAAGCCTCAAGCCATGCAAAACATTGCATCTTCAGCGGGATAAATGGTCTCCAAATTAGCTTGGAACAAGTAAAACTAATGTGCGGCGAGGTGGAGTATAATACCTGGAAAGCCTTCTTGGACGTGAATGTGTCAGATTGTGCATGGGACCACATCAGCTTGTCCGACACAACTGGTGCTAGAACCACCATGACCAGAGTTGCCCAGAGCTCGCCCACTGAGACAACCTCCCACCCACAAAGTTACCGGCGAAAAAAGGATGGTGCAGGCATGGACAATGACTCCATAACAACCGCCACTGATTGAGATTCACAGGTGCACAAGTTAAAAAGCTGCTGGAACCATACCTACAACGGATCCTCCGGCAACCAAGCATTTGTTTGAAACCATACTGTCAAACCATTTCCCACAACCCTCCTTGAACTGCAAGTTCCAAAGTTGTCTAAAGGTCAAAGATATTCCTCAAATCCATCAAGCATCGCATAACCGGTGAAGGATTATAAATACACAGTTCTCAGAGGGACCATGCGGCCGAATCCCAACCGTATTTTGCAGACAAAACATATTTCCAAAGTGAGTTGGGTTGGGTGGCAAAACGCGCGCCACTACCACTTAGCCAAGACACTAATAATAGCGAGGCTTAATTGCCTTATCCCGAGACCCCATGAGTACGTCTAGGAGTAACAACCGATCAATTTACCTTACAAAAAACTTAGCTATTCGAGGATACCGACCACAAGAACCTATGCTCAAAAGACTTCAATACACTTACAACCTTCTTAGGATCTTTTAACAGTGACATGTAAAATAATGGTAGTGAAGTGGGTGTTGATCGAATAAGAGTTACTCGTCTGCCAAACGAGATGTATTTGGCTTCCCATAATGCAAATTGCTTACGAAACCTATCAATTATACTCGACCAAGAGCTAACCAAGCGAGGATTGCACCCTAATTTGAACCTGGGATAAGTGATGGGCAAAGTGGCCACTTGAAAACCCATGTCACCAGCAAAATTTTTTATGCATTCTTGAGACAAAATTAGGCCAATTAATTGGGATTTATTGAAGCTGATAGTCAAGCTCGAAGCTAACTCGAAGCAATGAAGGACCCGCTTCATATTTACAATGGCGTCCAGGGCGCTTGAAGCATCAAGAAAATTTACCATATCATCAGCAAACTGAAGGTGTGAAATCGAATAATGACCAATTTTAACACCCGAAAACTGACCCTGAGCCTCGACCTGAACAAGAAGAAGATGCAACGCCTTGGCCTCGATGATAAACAAATAGGGTGATAAGGGGAAACCTTGCTTTATCCCTTGCGAACTACAATTATCACGAGAAGGCGAGTTATTTACCAACACAGAAATGAAGGACCTGAGACAACTTCCAATCCAAAAGAGAAACTTGTTACCAAACCCCATTGATCGGAGGAAAAAATCAATGAAAGTCTAATCGAGGCGATCAAAAGCTTGTTAGAAGTTGAGTTTGAGAACAATTGCAAGAACACTCTTAGTGTGTGCCGAACGAATAACCTCCCCCACTATAAGCACACTATCCAAAATCTGTTTGTCCTTGATGAAGACGCTATGAACATCACTACCCAAATCATCAATATAAGGCTTAATTCAATTTGCAAGTATGTCGAGACTAGACTGATTGGCCTGTAGTCATTTAAACCAAGCAGCGAGTTCAAATTTGGGATAAGAGCAAGGAAAGCCGAACTCAACACCTTACCAATTATACTTGTGTCGAGAAAACCTTGCACAAAGGATAGGACATCAAACTGGACGACATCCCAACACGATTAGAAGAAATAAAGATTGAAACCATCCGGACCTAGTGCCTTCGACCCATCATAACTGAACACCACATCATGAATCTCATCTAGTGTGATAGGCCTCTCAATAAGTGAACATGCAACAACTAGAAGTGACCTGAACTCGAGTCTCTCTATAATCGGCCCATCGTGCAGTGAGGTCGTGAGTCTCGATTTAAAAAACCCATAAGCGAGCTCTTTGACAACAGCCGGGTTAGAAACCCACTGACTCCCATCTATGATGCCCACTAACCATTTTTGTGGCTCCCTATAGGATGCAAACCTGTGGAAATAACCCGGGTTACAATCACCCTCAAAGAGCCAGCACGAGAGAGTTGCTTCCAAAAAATAGACCGTGCACATGATTGAGTGTTTAATTCTGAAATCAGTGAAGCCCGACGCATAGTGTCTAAGTATGTGAGTGGCCCCTGCTCCGCAAGCATATCAAGCTAATTTATATCCTTCTCAAGCCTTGACACTGCATGGTCCAAACCCCCATAGACCTCAACATTCCAAACCTTTAGGACCTATTTGAGTAAGTGTAATTTATACCATAAGCGAAAGCTAGGTTGCCCGTGCACCACAAAGGAATTCCAAGCGTAGATATTGTGTCACGAAATGAGGTATGAGATACCCTACAATTGAGAATCTTAAAGGGCTTGGGACCCCAATCCGTATTTTCCTTTGATAAGAGGAGCGGGCAATGGTCGAGCACCCTCTCGGCAACCCGGATTGAATTAAATTCCTTAATTGATAAGGCATATTTGAAGATAGCAAAATCCGATCAATCCTACTAGTACATGAATTAGGACCATACCACGCAAATAAGCAACCATGTAAAGACAAGTCTATTAGGCAACACTGATAAATGAAATCATTAAAGATCTCAAACGAGTTTGAAGAACCGGTACCACTAGAATATTCATCAGCTGATCAAACAGAGATAAAATCACTTGCAATTAGATATGCTAACCCTATTTCTGAAACTAATGACTGAATCCGACTCTATAACAATAACTTCTTTGAGTTCATAATAGGCGCATAAACAGTTATTAACAGACATTCACAATCTAAACTTTTCTAGTACCCAAGAATGGCCACATAACTTGTTTTAATAACTGAGGAGGTTAAAGTGAAGCTTGACGAATACCAAATTGAGACAATTCAACCTGAATGGCCTATCATCAATAAGAAATAAAATTTCAGAGACTAAAGGTTCTAGAAGCTATTTATCATAAACGAGCTGGTATCCTGCAATTTACTCTCTTGCAAAAAGATCACACTTGGTTTAGTTTTACGCAAAAGAGACCTGAGACTATCTTTTTTGTGTTGCGCCGAAACACTTTTAATGTTCCAAGAGAGAGGAAACATTTAGAAGATATTTGGCGCAAAAAGACGATCAACTTGTTCTTGACCCCAAATTAAACCTTTGCATACTTCCCATAACGTTGTGGCTAATGACGTTGGTGAAGAGTTATGCATTGCCTTTAAAACATTTGCAGAAACATATATAAGCATGCTCAATTGAGTTAGGGTTCTCAAAAAATGGGATCGAGCCCGCCGAAGGCACATGATCCACCTCCATATTACCAGAGCTAGAAAAAATTAAATTAGCACTTCGAAGAGAAGGCACAAACAAACTATCGGGCGAGTTTGGTTCGAAGGAGCGCACTTGAGGAGTGAATGACGGGTGGGAAGTCTGTTCCCAAACACCAATCAATAGCATCCTTAAACTTAGAGGTACCTAATTTGAAGTTGACCAAATTACCCAAACGAAGCCGCATGCATTAAGATTTGAACACGATCAAAGCGAATTTCCTTGCCTATATATAAGAAAGGTGAACCAAAATTGTTGTACCAAACGTACAATTTGGAAATAATTCGTTCCGAATTGACGTCCCAAGCCTGGAGAGGAATGCCCGGCCCTGCAAAGTTAACCAATCATATCTCCCTCCTTTCCGTTTTTGTTGCTTCCAATTATGGAAGTAAAAGAACCGCTGTTTCAGCCAAGACCAGCCTGATTCTTGCAAGGCATTCATGAAGGCTTCATCTGAAAAGGATAAGAATTCAAAAACCCAACGTATTGATTCTGAAAAGAAACTATCCAATACAAGTGCCCGTGAAACCACCATTTCAGTTTGTCGATAGTCAAACCAGTCCAAAACCCAACACAATTATGCAAACAGTCACACCCATGTGATGACAAAGAAGACGTAGCTAGCCACAAATTGAGGAGAGTTAGGGTTCCTACTATTCCCAGAAGAGCTGTTGTTAACATGAGATTGCTCAAGTTGGTGATCCAATTTTCCAGTCCTAGCTAGTTGTTGAGGAACGATTGCCTGAGATTCCTTTTGCTCAATCCACCATAATTCGATACTCCATCAAAGAGGTCCCGTTGAAGATATTTTTAACCCTAGCCGCATCCGAATGAAGAGCGAAGGTTACAAAGCCAAATCTTCTACCCCATTTTATTAGGCCTTGCAGGCACCACACACTTAACCACCGCAACATGAACATGCATGGCAATGGAATATGTTGCTCAGCCACCGCGAATGTATGGATGGAAGGATACTGCCCACATAGAGAGTCGGCAAGGAGTGGTTGCACCGTCAATTGATACCGTTTGATCCATCTAATTCTAGTACATCATCTTGTTTTTATCTAGATTAAGTGGTTTTTCGGAAACTCAAGTTTTTAAAAGGAGATGAATTGTAGAATGGGGTCAAATCGTAAAAGTAGGTAAAAGAAACTTTTGAATGATTGGTAAAATTAGTTGTAAAATTTATTAATATTATTTATTTAAGCTAATGAAAATAAAATGTTGACATGGAATATCTTAATTAAAATTATAAAATTATATTTTTCTAGGGTTAATTGTTTCCAGATGCCTTGGACTGTTTTTTTTATAGGGTTAACTCTTGTACTCCGACTTTAGTCATTTCGAACCCTAGACTGTACTTTTTTTATTATTTCAACCCTTGAAACCTGTTGTAGCTGGTTGACCCATGACACGTCATCGATTGTGCCACGTAAGCATGCCATGTCAGACGTCCAACGTGGCTAATGTATGGGCAAAAACTAAAAAACAACGAGTCCAGGGGGGTCTTGAAGCATTTCATCCAAATAAAAATAAAAATAAAAATAAAATTTTGTAATTAATTTGTTTATTCTCTTCAAGATTTTTGATGACATATCACAAGGTTAGTGGGCATATGAATTTTTTTTTCGGTGCCATTGGATTTGAAGGCGATTAGAGTACAGCCACTGTGGTTGACAATGAGTGGGCCTCCATTGGGGGTCGCAAAAAATTTCACATTTTTTTTACAGTTAGGGTAGAGCCAAATCCGAGTCTTGTGTTTCAGTTCGGCGGGGAGCTGAAGTGTAGTTCTCAAGTTTTTTAGATTGAAGGGAACGAACGACAAATGGTTTTCTCTTGCAAGTTCAGTTGCAGATACTCCGATGATCGAAATTTGAGGAATGGAGGAGAGTGAAATTTGTCCCCTTAATTTATGTTTAGTTTTTTACATTTTTTCTATAAAAAAATCTCTATAAGACTCTTTTAGATTTTGGATTTCTTATGCTTATAAAAAAAAACTTTATTATGGGT
>JAYMTA010001796.1:0-18646 GCA_036897625.1 Pelargonium cotyledonis
CGGTCGGCGGTGGGGTCAGGACCCCTTTGAAAATTCAAGACGCGAACCTGGCTAACAAGGTTCGTCAAGGGCCATGAGAGGGGCTCGAGACTACTCTCGTGGTAGAGACAAGTTACAGGGGTGCCAAAAGCAATTCGGTCGATTCGACTTGGGAGTGATGGTCTAGCTCCCGACAAATATCGGGGGGAGGGTTTTCCCAATACCCCTAATTTGGTTTATTCGGTAACACTAATCTTCTTTGGCCACATGGTTTCATCTCATGTGGTTTCATCTTTTATGGCTCCATTTGATAGGATCGGGATGCAGTTATTTTATGTTTTCCATTCGATAGTTTAAATTATGCTCTTAAGCTTGGCTTAGTTTAATTTTTTCTCTATTTTCGTCGTATTAAACTTATTTTTCATTAGTAAAGTATTGCATTCACCTTTAAAAAAAAAAAAAAATTTGGCTAATAATTATGAGAATGTGTAACACACTGACCTATCTTTTGCAACACAAACACATACTTCTTTCATACCCATATTTCATTTGATATATAGAAGCCTTAGTTTGATACCAACAATCATATGTTCACAAAACCTCTACAAAATGTTCATGAACACCTAAACTATATACGCTACAGATGAAATAACAAATCATCGTACACCATTAATTGAATCTTGTCAAAAATGTGTCGGCCCTTTCATTACTCTACAAGAGTACGGATATCCATTCAGCTATTTTAGGGTAGCCCTTGTCGGGGAAAACCGGAATCAACGGCTTAGATGTCGTTTCCATCTTGTACTCGCGAGCAAACTTGATAATTATGTAACTGACTCAACTGGAAGCTTCTCCATCTATATCTCTATATAGACCAGTTGACCTGCACAAGCACATAAAATGCACAAGCACATAAGGGCTTCTTGGTCCTTGGCCCGAATTCTGCTTAGTAGAACAGAGAACAAACATGGCTGTACAACAATTAATTTCAAATGCAAAAAAATTCTGAGAAGCACACAGCAGAGGGCAGTTGCTTTCAAAGATTAAATGAAAAATTGCTTACTACAAATAGGCAGATCGGGAAAAAATATTCTTTTGACAGAATTTAAAATTCGTTATCTACTGTCACATTAGTTTTACCAGAATCCTTCTAGAAAAAAGTACTCCTTTTCCTGTTGAAAATGCAAGGCTGAGAAGCTGAAGATATTAAACACTGAACAAGTCGGCGAAGGGAGATATACAAGCACAAGTCAGGTATCTCTAGAGAGCATGTTAAAAAATATTAAACGTGACAATTTGGCAATTTATTACCTAAGCATTGGGTGGAACAGTGGAAGAAGGCCAAAAACATAACGGAATTTCATGTTTCCAAGATCGAAGCAAATTAATATGCCAAACAAAAAGATTTTGATTGTCTTTCATCTTTTTCTTTCAACCTGTGGACTGAAGCAGAGGTGACCCCAATGAAAAATACCGAAACTACATGCCATGCAGTAGTCACGCTGCCGGACCAAATCAAAACATATGGCAAAGAGTATGCCCAAGAGAGTCCAAATATATGTTAATTTTTTAAAACTTGAACTCGGAAATCCTTATTAAAGAAGTTAAAAACCCTCGTGTATCATACCTATCATATGACAAGAAGGTTTCGCCTATTGTCCCAACAACCTTGTTCCGTACCTTCCTCACACAAACCTGCGAATAGAAGGTTAAAATATGGAAATATGTATCTAGCACATAGTAGAAAGAAGCAGGCAACTGAAAAGATAGTACGCACTTGCACTTGATCAATGGGCCCAACACTTGGGTCCCGATTTCGATGAATAACTATACCATTGTCACATTTGTTTATGAAGTGTGCACTACCACTAATATCATACAAATTAGGAGGACCTCCATTCCACTGCTGCAACTGTAAGACATGTACGGGTGTCAGAATAAAGCAGGTGTTTGGGTAAAAATTACGCAGCCTTTCAGGGAGGTACCTGTCTAGGATGTGCTACAAACCAAACATGGCATCCGTGTTGCTGAGCAAATCGCTTGACTTTTGTAAGCATCTGACTAACATACTCGGTTTCAGTCCTGTACCATTAATAAACTCTGTATGGTAAGAATTCATCAAAATAGGACCTTTAACGAGACAAATATGAGCAATTTCATGCCTATGCAAAATCCGGTTGTTGTAATTTGTGAACAGATAACACCAGAGAAGTTGTGCTACTATCTTCACATGGGTAAACAAAATAAGACATCATAATGCAACTGAACAAATCCAGTGCTGTAAAATGAGTTATTTCACTTGATAAAAATGTTTTACAAAGAGATACAGTACATAGAAATTTCTAGGATCTGAACTGGAAAAGAATCGATATAAAATCAATTACCCATAACACACAGAATCAATCACCAATAAATGGGCGAGGTCAACTCTAACACTCTTCCTCATGTTGGAGCACATAATACACGGAATCAATCACTCATTAACGGATGAGATCAATGTTAACACTCTCCCCCACAAGTTGGAGCATATAAATTATAAATTCCTAGCTTATGGCAAATGAATTTAATCTGAGGACCTCCAAGAGATTTGGTCATTAGAGCTAGTATGCCAAGTGGTAATACATACAGAAAAAAATATCTCTCGGGTAAAGTTGCAATCAATCCCCATATGCTTCGCCAACAGACGAAAGGAGAATACATAGTTCAGCAAAGAGGTATACTGAAGGGCATAATCAGTATATGAAAAAATTATTGGGCCAACAACATAGATCCACCAACGCCTAACAACGAGATGACCAAAAGGTAATAATACCAGTTCTCAAGTATCATTAGAATGCAAAACACTCATCTCGTCGACCATTGCTTGCCTCCACCCAAGGTCAGAGAAAGCTTCATGTAAAGTGTTAGGGACAGAAACAGAAGATAAAACAAAAACAAAAACGAATTATGATAAAGACAAACATGGATAGTTGAGACAGCTATATTAGGACGCGAACTGCAAGTAGTATGTATTCCTTTGCGATCGGCAATAGGGAATTGGTCATGAAGAGAGACCTCAGCACCGTTGGAATTTGGGGCAGGAAGCGAGAGTATAAGAATCTCTAAGTTTGGATGAGAGGTCCAAAGGGGTCTATGAGGTGGACTAAATATGGAGGTTGGATCGACCAGAGGTGGACTAAATATGGACCAACTCAAGTATAGAAGGGGTGGATGAACCTGAGGGGTTGAAGTAGTGGAATAAAATGAAGAGGATACAGCAAAGGTCAATGCGCAGAAAGATAACAGTGTTCTTGTTTAGAGAAGTAACATTTAAATTCTTTCGTAAGACAAGAATAGTCGGAAAAAATACATTTGATAGAGCGAGTAAAATTATCAAGCCCTCGGGATGTATCAAGGACAAAACATGCACACCCAAAGACAGGTGACAGATGAAAAAGACTGATGTAGAATAGATTGAGGTGTTTCAATATCAGTGTCAATATTTGCATTGAGCAACTCCATTTTGACGTGGAGTGTAAGAATGAGGATTGATGCAACATGCCTTCAAACGCCTTGTGTCTTAACTTCAGCAAAATTATAGTCTGTTTAGATCTGCTTTGAACATGTCCAAGGCTTTGAGGGTCAAAATTGCAATATTGGGTGCTTGGTTGAGTGAGCTAATCCATGTACAGATGTACCACATGTGGAGTTCACAAAAGGCAGAGGAACCTAGCTACTGACTAAAAATGGTTTTCTATGTCTCAAACGCAATGATAGGGCCTTGATTTGATGAAACTACCCAACTTTCAATTAATCTAGACCATACAATTCCTCCTGTCACAGACCCTCATTCTAGAACCTACACTTTTCTTTCTCTATGTTTTTCCATGTTCTATGTGCCTCTTTGATTCTTCTCCTTCAAATAGCTTCTCATCTGTTTAACCTAGCTTCTTTTTCAACCAAAAGAAGAAAAGAGTGAACGGCTTACAGTGCTCTTATACAGTTTCTCATTAGTCTGTTTATTCAGTCCATTAAACTCATACATGTGCGCACCTTTTGTTTGCTTTATATGAACATTTTGACAAAATCATTATAAATGAGGGTGATCTATTAAATTAAATCATTGAGTATTAAGATTTTGTTTCATTATCAAACAAATGTCACAGCATACTTTTGGCGTGAATGCATTATAATTCAAAAATTTTCATGTTGAAAGTGTTATTATTTTCCACATTCTGTGAAAACCTTTTCTATGGATCAAACAGGCTGTCCTAATAATGATCATCATTAATTGAAATCAAGCCTGAGATCTCAATCTACGTATCTCCCAACATTGTATGCTTCAAAAACTCAAATGAAATCTCAGCCAAGATATAATGAACGGTTGTAATAACTTAGTTTTTTCAGAAAGTAATCATCTATGTTTTCACAATGAAACTCAACATGAATACAGAAAAAAAAAAAAAATCAGTGAAATTCCATAATTCAAGATGCTAAGAGGTGAAGACTCACTGGTTAGAAGGACGCTGATGTTCAAGCTCATTGTATGGATCAATCACAAGCCCACGCACCCCATGCCTTAAAACTGCTGCTTTAGCAAGATCAAGAACCCATTTGATACTTGGGAGGCTATCGTCCTCACACCTAGTAGGCATCACATTGGTTGAACACCAAAAAGTTTAATAAATAAATAGCATATGGCATGATGAACTGACTGGGGAAAAATAGTGTGAATCTCAACACACACACACACACACACACACACAAAATCGATGAAGTGAAAGATGAGAGGCACAAACTTCATGTTTGAATTAAAAGATATCTACAGTAAGTGACAAAACTAACATGTATTATTCTTTGGTAAAAAAGACACAGAGATCCAAAGAATTAATACCTATAGGCTTGTGTGAACTGTGAAGAACACATTACAACATCAGGACAGTATTCAGCCCCCTAACACCCTAGGAAAGAAAATATATGCCAAGCGAAGCCTAAGTATGAGGTGCAGGACAGTATTCAGTCATCAATAAAGGAATGGTACAGTCCTGAGTATAACAGCTACAAGGTAGTGCCTTGCACAGCATTATCAATCATAGCATGTTAAAGCTAAAAGTAATTAAAATTATCCTGCAGCCAATCAAAACAATAATAAAGTGTGACTCACCTAATAAGCGAAAATGTATCACTCAGCCATTGCTTCCCTTGTTCCAATTCCTCGACACTCATCCGTTCAAGAGATTCTCCATACCTAGCATGCACGTTAGAGAACAAGAGTAAAGGATGGAAAGTTTCAGTAACAGAAGACTACCCAAAATGCAGACACAAATAATTATAATTATATACGGGTACTAATAACCTTTTCATTTTCACAACACTTACTGTCAATATTTGAAAGCTTAGCAACCAATAGAGATAATAAACGGTATATTATGTCAGAATATAATAAACCATAACATATCTACTTTTAAAATATGTGTATTTGACAGCTAGGTATAAACCATAACCTTATAGCTATATACATATGTGTATAGTTTAACAGTTGTACATTATAAACCATAACCTCACAAGGATTCGATAAAAAATGGAACAAATATAAAAATTTCAGTAGTTATATGAAATTTATAATGCAGTTACCTTTCATCAAAAAAGGGTTTCTTCACGTGTTTCTCCAAAAGCTTCCTAGCATGCTCCCGAACCTATTGACCGATAAAACATGATACATAAAAATAAGTCGAGAGTGCTGCATGAAAACACTAAAGACACGACAAGATTCTGTATCTAATTTCAGCCTCAACCTAATCTAATTTCTAGGGCTTCACATGTCAAAAAAGAAATACGGGTTGACCGGTATGTCCAAAATAATTAGAAATGTTGAAAGAAATGAAAGGAAATCATTCTCCCAACTCATCAATCGCAACTACCACCCACAGCAGGCAGAGATAACAGCCTGACAGCTGTGTTGAAACACCAACATTGATACCAAGACTTCAACCCCAAAACCCCATCACTTTAATAAGAAAAGCAATTATCTACTCTGAAGGCAAATCTTATATAGTTATATATGTCAAGTTTTGATTAGCTATGGTTAAATCAATTTTTAAGTTCAGTTTAAGAACTTTTACCCTTTCCATAGTAAGAGGCATAATTGAAGTTTATGCAGGTCCTGTAGGAAATTGGAATTTAGTATAGTATGTAGTTTTCTTGTTTCTATAGTAGTAATAGATGTCTTTCCTTGGGATCCAAACTAC
Source organism: Pelargonium cotyledonis (assembly GCA_036897625.1). Classification (NCBI taxonomy): domain Eukaryota; kingdom Viridiplantae; phylum Streptophyta; class Magnoliopsida; order Geraniales; family Geraniaceae; genus Pelargonium; species Pelargonium cotyledonis. The sequence goes on from JAYMTA010001796.1 coordinate 6,207, forward strand.
TCTGTAGCTTATTAGTATGCACCCGACATTTTATTATATCAATTATCTTTGGATCAGCAGTCCTAGAAGGAGATAAAATTGAAGTTTCTGCGGGTCCTGTAGGAAATTGGATTTTAGTTTAGTATATGGTTTTCTTGTTTCTATAGTAGTAATAGATGTCTTTCGTTGGGATCCAAACTACTCTATAGCTTATTAGTATGCACCAGATATTTTAATATATCTATTATCTTTGGATCGGTAGTCCTAGAAGGAGATAAAATCGAAATTTCTGCAGGTCCTGTAGGAAATTGGAATTTAGTTTAGTATGTAGTTTTCTTGTTTCAATAGTAGAAATAGATGTCTTTCCTTCTTTTTTTTCTTTTTTTTTATGTCTTTCCTTGGGATCCAAACTACTCTATAGCTTATTAGTATGCACCGGGCATTTTATTATATCTATTATCTTTGGATCGGTAGTCACAGAAGGAGATAAAATCTTTAGCCTATTAATTTATTCAAAATCTTAAGGTTCCAGGAGGTTTGGTTTTTGGACTAACGGCTTAATATAAGAAGGTATATTAGGAATTTCTTATTTAAGAAATCCTATGAATTATGGGATCCTTAATATCTCAACACTAAGGATTCCTTTCTCTACTCTTAATAGGGAGCTCTCATTGGACTTCCTAATTCCTTGCGTTCCTGCTGGCTGTTTTCAGTTTCTAGAATTCATTTTCCAATTGACATATTTCCCTACCCAAACTTTTTCAATGACAAACCAAGTTAAAGATATTATATCACATGCAGACTCATGTATATGTGTGTGTGTGTGTGTTAAATTTAAATATTAGGCAACATATAATAGTTTGGGTTCCCACTAGGCCGCTACTAAAAGGCCAATCTTATTAAAAGAATTTGGCTCAGTGTTTTAAAAAGCGCAAAAATCCTCTGGGGCTTAAGCGCGAAGCGCAGGCTTCATCGAAGTGAAGCCCACACACAAAAAAAATTATATTTAAATACTAATGTTAAGGTGATAAAAGTATTATAAAATAACGCTATAAATCATAATCTATAATCGTCTCAACTCTATTGACCAAAAAACAAAACAAGTTCAAGTTAAGGCATAAATCATAAGACGGTTCCACTTAAAGTTAAAGAACCCTATTTTATAGAAAGAAGAAAAACATGTAAATTTTAGTCATAATGATCATCATGAAGAGATGTGAAATCATCATCTGAATTGAAAGTGTTATGTTCCTCATCTCTATAGTTTGTACTTTGTAGTTGTTGTCAATAGTTTGATATATTTTATGTGTAAATGTGCTTCTTTCGTGTTTTTTAAACGTTAAAATCTTATAGCAGCAGTAAAGATTGGAAGTTGAAGGGTTTTTAAGTGGTTTTTTTAGTTTTTATTTACTAAAAATAAGGTTCAAACTAAGTAATATGAGTGTTAGATAAAAAGCCCTAAAAGCGCAGGCTTCGGGCTTCTTAAAAAAGCCCATAAAGTGCGGGTTTCAGGGGGGGCTTCACTGAAAGGGCTGGGCTTTTCATAAAGCGAAGCCCAAAAGTGGGGCTTTGGACTTAAGTGTGAAGCGCAGCCCGAAGCGTGGGCTTTTCAAAACACTGATTTGACCTCCATTATTATATTTAGCTCATTAACTTTATTTTGTCAAATGTGGGACTTTCATACCCACTTCAACACTAACCCAATGTGGGACTATATACCCACTTCAACAATCCCCTCACGTGCAAACTGGATAACACAATGGATCAAGAAGGGAGGCAACAAAAATGGGCCAAGACTTGGATTGAAACTAGCTCTGATACCATATTAAACTTACGTCAAACCCAAAAAGTCAACTTTATTAGATGAGTTTGGCTTCCACCATTATATTTAGCAACTTTATTTCATATATATCCAATGTGAAACTTAATACCCACTTCAACAATATATATATATACATATTTATATGAAAGCCGGGGAGAGAGATTGAAACAAATATAAGTGTATTTCAAAGCAACATGGCTAAGGTCTTTGTATATTATCCAGACAATGAAAATGTAAATTTTAGTTCCAATGATTTCTTTCAATTTAAATTTTAAGAGAAGCTGCACATATCAATGGGTATAGTTCCCAGCTGCTAAGAACTATTCTTACATGCACAGTATAGCAAGAGCCTATCATCAGAAGGATTCAAACAACTAATAATTGTAACCTTTAACTTGATTATGAACCGACTCACCCGGTTCTCCATAGAGCAAAGTGCGAATTTCCAACCAGCAACTTCATTAAGATTGCATAACAAAGCATCAATCCACTCACTCTTGCCTGAATTGGGAACCCCAGTAACTATAGTCAATTCCCCTGGCACAATCTGATAAATACAAGACAGTCAACAATTAGATTAAGTACAATAGAATCTATCATAATTGTTCACTTCTGATTACAAAAAAGGGGATACAAAAGAAAAGGTGAAACTTAAAACTAAAATAAAAACATTTTTTTCTGAAATAGTAAGACACTCAGACAGTGAACACCATTTAACAAAAACTGGTTCCCGATATTTCCTTTGCCAGCTCAATGTGTGCCAAAAGAAGCTCCAAAGAGCAAACATAGGATAGTATAAAACTTTTTCCATTCAAACATTGGCAGTTTTCAGTAGAAGGAAAGAGATATAACAATAAACCAAAAAAAAAAGAAAGTATTAAAAAAAAGAAAAAGAAAAATCACTCTATGAAGCCAAACAAGGGACAACTAAAAACTTCAGTTAAGAGGGTAATAAACTTACATTGTATAATGTATTTAGACCCTTCCATCCAGTTGAGATTCCAAATTCACAACCATGAGTTCGATGATAATAAGCATCAATTTCATCAAAGTATTCTCTGAAGTTAAACAATCCACGAATAGGATATAACTCAGCACAATCAATAACTTCTTTCAGTGCATCAGGTCCTAAATACATGAGAACCTGAAGATATAGTGGCATACTGTCATAGTTTATAAAAGAACCTCTGTTCAGAGAATACTGGCATGAGTCTTTCATCTACCCACCTAATAAGAACACTTATATACATGTGATACATATGCTACAAGATGGAAAAAGAAACCTTGGAATCTTTAATGCTAAATCAATTAATTAAGTACGCAGATGTTCATGTATCACAATCTAGAAATCCAATTTCAAATATAAAATGTACTTGCATTGCTAAAGATATACTGAATTAAGGATGTCAGTATCAAACCTCATTTGCATCCTTGAAATGTTCAGTCTCATTTTTCATTGGCCATTCGACTCGCCAGCATCTATTACCCTCACAAAAGATAAAGCATTATTCCGAGTGAAGTCACTCCAAAAACGTAATCACTAAGAGGGCAGAAAAACAGTATCATCTGAAGACATGTATACCTTTCTCTCCCAATACGGCGTGCAAGTTCTTCGGCTAAGGCCTTCCCAGGAGCATCTCCATCAGTGGCAAGGATTATACGAGATGCCTGTAAATTTTGGTTGCAAAGGGAAAGACAAATACTTTTATTTCTTAAAGATACTGTCAATTAAAAACAGTAAACTATGAACCTACTTCTACCAACCTTTTTCAAGTATTCCTTGCAGTTCCACAGATACTGATACTTTACATCCTAGCTTTACAAAAGACACAAAAAATGAAGCATCAGAACCATGTTTTCACATGTAAGTCACTGAGTAATGACAGTACTGGGAACACAGCCATATTTTATGCCGCGTGCCTTTTCTTCTACACTCCATTAGTGTAGGCCCAGTACAATTGCAATAGAATTAAACAACAAAACACAGAACTTAAAAACTACAACCTTGAATAAAATAAAACGCAAAATGAGAAGAAGAAAAAAATACATAATTAAGACAAAAGTGGAAAAAAAAATAACTTATGTTACACACACAAGTCCCAAGTTTCAGCCAGATAAAAGAAGATGCAACCTAATCAAGGACACATAAATGTTAACCGACAGAAATCATATCTAATTTAATATAATACCTTGAGACTTGTACAATCAACTAACAAAAATAAGGTCCTCAACAGGGTGTGCTTTTCTATGTATAAAGAAAAATTGTATAAAAACTTTTGAAGTGGAATAATTTGTCAATGTAAACATTTTGAGGTTGACATAACGGATATTGGCAAGATACTACATTAAACCGTAAAGATGAATCACACTCCATCTTGCCAAGAACAATGATGTTCTCTTCATAACACATAATTAATATCAGGAAGTCAGTTGCTCATGCAATCTCTGGCCCACGTATTAATAAGATTGGGATACTCAGCATAAATTACAAGATGAAGTGGTTAAAGAATACCAGCAATCAAACATGTTCGGATTGTAGAATTGAAACATAGAAAAACTTGTGTTTCATCAAGTAATTCGCGTCCTTTGCATTTATTACAGAAAGATTCATTGGTACTCAAATTTATTGGACCTTTTTTTATTAGTTGAAGGTTACTAGGTTTGCAAAAAGAATGAGTTCACGAGAGCTAACTACCATTCGTAACTGTCCTTCAGAAGAGTATTGTAGTATTTGCCATGAATATCAAAATGCAATGCAATAGTTATATAATAAAAGCAAAAATGGAAAAGACCGTGTAAAAATTCAAAACTGTTATGGTCAAAATTCTAGTGACAAACCCGGTCTTCAGGGGGTACTTCCTTTTCGCTAACGGATTGAGGTGCACCATCAGGGACACTCACACAATTATGAAAACCAGCTTCAGCCATTGCAAGCTTGTCCATTTCACCTTCAACCTATGATTACAAATAAGAAAAATATAAGTTTCAGCTGAAATTGATTTTGAAGCAATGTTGGGGGAACCAAGGAAGTCGTACAATAATTATATCACTTTCCCCGTCTATATCATCCAGTCCATAAAATATCTTTTCAGTGTCCTTTTCCTGAAATGGGCAGGGTAATGGGGAAGAAGTCAGACAAGTACCAAAATCTATTTAACTCTGCATTAAACACCTAAAGCGTAGGGTAACAGCCATAAGAATATCATCAAGCAATTATTAGATTAAGTAAAAATATGAATCACATATTAGGGCATAAGAATATCATCAAAAAATTATCAAATTAAGGATAATATATTAGGGTATATTTGTCATGGGGAAGATGTATTTCTAAAAGAAATGTTATTGATAACATGAGTTATTGTCATTGCCCAGCTGAAACAAAAGATTTCCAAAAAAAACCACCCTGAAGGCTTAAACAACAAACAATTCAAATCTCTCAACTTTCTAGTCTTTTCAACTCCAAAAATAGAACAGCTGGAGACTTCAGTGACCAATTAGAAAATATGAAGACCAGGCCATAATAGACTTTCAAGTGATTTGGTTGGAAACGAAAACCTGATATGAGATCGTTTCATTCTTGATAAGATTTTCTAGGTTTTTACAGGAAAAAGGGACTTCTTCAAGCCAAACTAAAAAAATATAATAGATCAGATTTTCCCTGAACTTAGAGTGAAGGATTCCAGTTTATCAAGAATCTTAGGGGTCTGTAACTAAGTTGATGACTCGTGGGAGAGTTTGGTTAGTTGATGACTTGATGCAGGATCGCCACTCCAAGAATATAATTGTTCACAAAAAATCAGAGATTTCATCAACTGTGACTTTTCAGAGTTTAAGCATTGGAGTGAGGAAGTACTAAAAGGAAGTAAAGAAGTTGAAGTGGGACCAAACCATGAGAGACCATGAGAAATAGCATCAGGCTTAGCGTCTAGCGAGAACGGTTAAGGATATAAATATGGGGGCAATTATAAGGAATCAGAAGTTGCAGAGATCTTCCCTGTGGGGTTGGGGACAGTGTGATTGGGAACCGGAAAATGTGCTGTGGTTGAAACGGCAGTCACTGCTTGTTGACAAGAAATTTCCAGGGTAATATTCACATATGCATCTGATAATCTTTAATTTAGCAGAAAAACGGCTCTTACTTTCTCGACACCAACTGTTAGACGTAACATGCAGCCCAGGTGGCTTCCAATACAATAAGATTTAAAAAGAAATTAAATCATCAATGGTTCTATACAAATGCATCACACGTCATTTAATTCAGATTATGGATAATCAAAGTATCAGTTGTTAATATTACCTGCCAAAAAAATTTGTCGACAGTCCGGTATTTGCAACTCACAAGTTTTCCCTTGCGTCGATAAGTAAATGCAATGTCAACCTGCCAAAAAATACCAAGAGGCATTAGGCAGGGAAGAAAAATTGATACTCTTTCTGTCCAAAACTGACTGTCTCGTATTCCTTTTGAGAGAAAAATTAAAGATGAGTGGGGTTTTCCAACCTTATACCCCCATGTGTATTTGATGCAATGCATTCAAAGGGTTCTGACTAAATTATTTTAGGGCTATTATTGGTAATTCATGCATAAGTACCTTCCTAAAAGGGAAAGCGTCAAAAGGGACACTCATTTTGGGACACTTTTTTAGAGAAACAAGACACTCGTTTCGGAATGGAGTGAAATGTAACCAACATAACTAAACTGCAGTTTGTCATCATTTTAAATCCATAATTTATCATGATTGATATACACATATACGAGACTTTCTTATTCATGTGTGACACACACCTGATCATCATATCTTCTTTTTTGCATAACAAAATTTCTCTCCAAGGTTTCTTTTGATATCAACCTCTCTGCAAAATATGTAAGCAGCTGAAACAGTAAAAAAAACAAACAAACAAACAAAAAAGATATTAACTTCACAATATTCCCAAGAAAGAATAAATAAAGCAAAGAAATAAAAAATTAATGAAACTTTTGTCACACCCAAATATTATGACCAGATATTAAAAAGAGAACGTTGAGAAAGTTGTCACTACATAGGAGAAAAGAAAACATATTAGCAATTGGCATTTATTAAAGGCACACAGCTAACAGCTCAATAAATAGTCAATGATTGAAAGATAACATAACAGTAAAGCAATAAGCATTTTACAACTAATACATTATACACTCAAATAATCTTCATGCAGATTTAACTAATTCAAATGATAACCTTAGTCTTCTATCTCATATGAACAAGAATAGTCATCAAAATATCTAAGTAACTAATATGCTTGGAGGAGTTTATCAAACAGGACAAAGGAAATACAAAATCGCCCAAATAGATTTTATTTGACACTTTTAACAATAGAGATATACAAGACTCTCATTCCTTGTTCCATATTATGTACAGAAAGAAGTAGTTACGTTGAGGGGGAGGGGGGAACAGAATGCCTCTATGATAGAAAAACAAAGGTGTGTGAAGGAAAAGTGAAAGCTAAACCTCATCATTAAGGGGCTCTAATTCGAGACCCTCCTCTGAGATTTCTCTTATGATCTTCTGTCGTTTGGGCGCAACTTGGTTCAGACGTGCAGTTGATGGCTTGCTAACTCCAGGGGCCTGCAGCCAAAATAGCCATATTAAACCAAGCATAACTCAACTCACAAAAACTTCAAACGTAAATAATAGATAGCTCTACTATCTTACCCCAGTGGAGCCTTTCCAGCCACATTTTCCACGGAAACACATCCAGCAGGCAGAACTCCTAAGCCATTCGGAATTTGTCAACAACAAAAAAACAGAGATCCATTTAATATTTGACCAGTAAAATACAAGCATGTATATAGAAGTATCATACCAATCTTCTTCTATGAAAAGAGATAAGCTCTTCTCCATTGAAGAGCCACCGCAGCACTAACACAAAAAGAAAATGACATTAAATACAGATTTAATAGAGATAAAGACATTATAACTCGAAAAGAAAAAAAAAAGGCATAAGCATAAAACAGGACATATTACATATAACAAGATACAAATCCAATATTGAAGCTTGGGCACAGCCACATTCTCTCTCTTTTTTACTCAAAACTCTTCTTCCATTGTTATGAATATAATGACTATGGTCCTCAAAATAAGGAAATGCGTAGCAATAAAGAAGACCTCATCATTGGTTATTGAATATGTTCCTTCGTATTCTTTATTAATGTAATTCTTGAACTGATCTTTTCATTCACTTTCAGTAGTACAAAAAAAAATGCACTTATCAAGCCATTACAAAAATCATACCAGAAAGTTTAATCCATCATTTCACTATAGTCTCTGCATTATTTAACTTTGCTTAAAGGGTTAAGTTGGATTTACCTGCTTTATGAATGCAAAGATCAAAGTATTCCTAAAAGAAAGCAGCGCCAATGTAAACAATGTTTTTACAATGCATACAAGTAGATTGTTGCTTAGGCAAAGATCATACCACTTGGTGCTAGGTTAAATAGCAATAAAGTAATTGATATTAGATAGTGTCATAGTGATATAGTGTAACTATAAAAGGCTCCCACTATGAGCTATCAGAAAGAAGAAGGTATCATGAAACCCAATTGTTTGAGGTTACAATCTATTTATTGTTTAAATCCTTTAAAAATTAACTTCTTCCTAGTTCAGACCATATTAAGAAGGAGACAAAATCCAATGTACTAGAACCACCAAAAGCTGAAGAGAGAAATATTTTGAACCACTTACTTCAGGACAAAGCAAGCCATTGTACTGTCCAGGTGTGCTGAACTCAATATCGATGCCGGCCTCCTGCATTTTCCTATTCAATTCATCCATCCGAGGCAACATGTCATTTGGCACAGCGACAATCTCTTCGGGCTCATCTTCCTCATAATAAACTACAAAACCTCAATAGGACAGCAAATGTTAGCAAGTTTGCAGCATCTACTGGGCTGAAAATGAAAGTCCATGCACAACAAACAACAGAAAATGCAAAAGAAAGCACCTGGTCCGTAGGAGAGGCCATTGGTCTTGAGGCAAAACACAGGGTGAGTCCTGGAGTTAGGTTTACCAATAAAGACATTGGAGAGACGAGTGGAGGCGTGGAGGAGGCGCGGATGAGGGGACAAAGGGAGTGGAAAAAGAGAGGGTTTGAGGAAATGTTTGGAGGCCATGAGACGAACAGAAGAGGAAGAGATGAGAAAGGAGAGCCTGCGAAGCAGAAGCATGACTATGGGAGGCTGAAAATCTCTCTCGCTGAGAGTTGAGGTATTGATTTGGCTATGGCTATGGCTGAGGCTGAAGTTCCATGGCTACAGAGCTCCGGAAAATGGGAGGAAGTGTCGCAGAGTCAGGGAAGTGCAGGGCTTAAGGGTTTAACATTGTTAGGGCTTTTCAACTGATAAGGTGTTGCGGTTCTCTATGTGCCTATTTTCGCCCACCAAAATCAATATTAACAATTACATTTTTACATAGTTCTTTTACCCTGTTTTATTCATAGTGATAATATAAAATAGTTCGGTCGTGTTCAATTTCTTATTGTTTGTTTGGTGACACTTCTTCAAAGCCAGAAGTAACATCGAAATTGTTTGTGAAAAGTCAATATGTTTGCTAACAAAAGGGTAGGGAGAGTGAACAATAATGAGTATACTGCAAATGACTATCCAAAGATTAAGATTATATAGATATATTTTTGTATTCTCAGGGTTTATGTCTCTCTCTATGCGGTTTGTGAGTCGATTAGAGTTTTTGTTTGGTCACGGCTGCAGTGACAATCTCTTGAGTTGTTATATAATAAATTGTGGTATTTTTCGTTCAGATAGCGAGTCTCGCTCTAATGGCAAATTAAATGTTGTTAAGTTTTGCAAAGTAGTAGCGACGTAGATTCGCGACAAGTTTTGTTGATGCTTGTGCATGACAATATGAAACAATTGCAAAGAGGGAGAAGGTGGTGGTTTGGTCGGATCCATCAAACCAGTCTTCATGTTTGTTGTCAAATCAGATGCCAGACCCAATGGCGGAGATATGGGGGGTTGGCAAAACATTACACGTGGTCGTGTTAAACTTCAAGTGCAATCGTCGTTAGTTGTTAGTATTCTACATATTGAGATGAAGAATTCTAGTGTCTTCAACTTGATTATTAAAGTTGATGGAGAGGCTTTCACTTTTCAATGCCTTAAGTTTGTCTAATTATGATGTTTTGATCATTATGGTTCAATTTGATAGTGTCAATATTTCGTTTACTTACGTGTTGGTCTACAAATCGAGTGGCCTACGACTTAGTTATGTCTTCAATATCTTTATTAAACTTGTGTTGTTGAATTGATCTTTAAGCCTCCAATTTTATTTCGTCCTTGTTATCCTCCTGTTTAAAATAATATAATATTAGTTTTCAATTAATCATGAATAGGAAACACACACATGCTTGAGAATTGCAATGCTTGATATAAGGAGATCACTATAGCCAAAATATATTTAATCACAATCATAAAAGGGGTTTCTTCCTCTTAGATCATTTTAAATTTAGTGTAAGGATTAGTACGAAAGACAACATATATGGTGTCATAACATGATAATCAAGTGATCATGCATGGAAAATTATAAACAAAACGTGTACTACGCGTTCGACACGTGTACTCAAATCTTGTCCAAATCTCTTTTAATTTCGGTGTTGAAATTAGGACCTAGTCTCTAAAATTGGAATATATCGAATATAAATTTGGTGAAGAGATGGTATCGAGAAAAGATCGGGTCAAAATGAGAGTCAACTTAGATCGAGAAAGGATACCTGAAAGAACCTTCTTTCACACAAAATGGATACCTCCTGAAGAACCTTGTTTCAGATGAGAATTTGGACGCTTGTTTCAACTATTTACACTTTACTACATTCAAACATGAACAGTTCTTACTTAACTTCATGGAAGCTTAATCAAGTCTAATATCTGTTTCTATTTTCGTTTCATATTCCAACCCCACAATATGTACCTGCAGTTTCATGAAGACTTCTTGTTTAACGACGGATCAGTAATGACCTGAGGCTGGAAGTCCGGCTTCATATATTGAGCAAGCAATTCTGCGTACATTTCATACCGAGCAGTCATTCGAAATCCCCACTTGTCTTTTAGCTGTCTACACAGGTTAAGATCCATGTCTGATATCATCAATCCATCCCTGAATCGGGAGAGCGATGGGGCGCAAGAAGCATCTGGTGCCGAGAAATGAGTGGATCCATAGAAATGCCCAAAATCTGCATGCTGTGGCTTTCCATCACCTGAAGTGAATGGGCTCGGGAATACCTCAGTTCCAACACGGTTGATTGAGCCCACAAAGTAACTATTGGCTATTGCAGCATTTCGCGCCTGTAAACCAGACCATACCATGTCAATTAACGTGAAGCAAGCAATCGCAAACTGTTCCATGATATAATGCTTTGTGATTCAAACAGGAGACCCAAAGCACAAGGCTCCTATTGTGAAGACTGGCAGAGATGCTGTTTTCCTGACTTGAACCTGGTCACAAGGCTCACCTCATATTGGGTAGTGCTTATCGGTTATATATAAGTTACTACTAGATTATTTCCATTCCTGTCACACTCTAGTACTCTACTAAACCGGTATAGATATATGCATATAATTAAACAATTAATGTAGTTGCATAATAGGTAGTAATCAGACAAGAATGACTTTCAAAGATAACAAATGGTAAGGAAAATAACCTCGATAGGCCACATAGATTCACTGAGTTGACCGACAGTGGCTGAGGGATTGAAAACAATCTCTGCACCATTTAACCCAAAAGCTAACCAATTCAAAGGATGGTGTCTCCCATAACATATATTAACACCAATCTTCCCATAAGCTGTCTCAAATACAGGATGCCCGGTATTTCCTTCCATGTAATATGTGCTCTCGTTGAAGTCCCCAACTCTAGGAATATGGTTCTGCCAAATGCCATACAAATTATGGGTTCATAATGGATCGTTGAAGATATCATAAAAACGTGAAATCAACAAATCATTGCATTTACCTTACGATGGTTGCCAATTATATTCCCATGGTTTCCTATTATAACAGCAGTGTTCCATAGTGTCTCTCCATGATTAACATCTCTCTCGAGGATGGGATTTATAATGACCATATTATATTTCTTCGCAAGGTCCTGAAGAAATTGAGTTGATTCTCCATCAACAAGCTCCGCCAACTCACACCATTTCTTCTCCCGGGTGCAAAATGCAAAAGGCATCATCCATGTTTCCTGGATCATCCTTATATTGTTATGCTAACAATTCAGATTTTAATGAATCGCTCCTGAAAACACTTTAACTTTCACCATATGACTTACCTGCAAGCATAATATATTGACTCCCGATGCACTGGCAGCATGAATCATAGGCTGCACTTTCTGATATATAGCTCTCTTTTGGTCCCGAAATGGTGCAGTTGTTGGAAGAGCTATGGAGTTCTGAATAAGACCAACCCTAACAATTCGAGGCTCTCTCATCACTTCTGTATCAGCACTAAACTGAACTGCCTGAAAGATAAATAAATAAATATATATATTGAAAGGAGAAATGGAGGTAAATTCCTCGATGATTTTTATTCATTGAATAGACGAATATATACACAAAGTGTACAAAAGAAATCCCACAGAATTAGGAATCAGATCTTCTA
>JAYMTA010001797.1:0-18645 GCA_036897625.1 Pelargonium cotyledonis
GTTTTGAACGCCGTGAGGAGGATGTCGCCGGAGAAGTTGCAGCTCCATCGTCGCCGGACACGTTCCACCGTCGATGTTGCCGTTCTCCATGTGCTGTTGATTTGAGAGAGGCGTGAGTTAGTTTAGGGTTTTAAGTTTTTTTTTTTATGTTTTTTATTTAATAAATCAACAAGGACTTGTTTGGCAAACTAGCAAATTTTGGTGGGAGGGTATATTGGTCTTTTCAGCTCAAACTAACCGTAAAATTAACTGATTCCGTTTACTAGTGTTAAATGTAAAGTATAATAATTTACTAATGTTAGGTGTTTTAAGTCAATAATTGAGAGAGCTTAACATAATTTCTCCAACATTTTATAGAGAGGTCCACAACACTAACTCTCAACAATTTAATAATTTATCAACCCAGTACCACTAGTCATTATTTTCTTAGCTCTTACGTTACTTCAATATTTCAATGAAGGCATTTAATTTTAGATGCTAAATATTCAATCTCATATTTATTTAATAAAATAAATTTACATTTCAGAAATAAAATGACAAAACATTTCATATTCTGTTAGTTGAAGCCGCGAATAAGAGGGTGTTTGGTTAAGTTTATAAGCTGGTCAAACGGGCTTATGAGTACTAAAACGACTCTTTTTGTTAACTTACATATTTGATAAATTTAAAAAGTGCTTATAAGCTCATGTTTATGAACCATAAAAAATAAGCTTGGGGTACACATCTTCTTATTTTACAGTTTATAAGCACCCAAAAAAGAGTCAGTTTGACCATTAAAAAGTTGTTAATGCCCTTATAGTTTTATGTGTAAAAAATAAATTTTTTTTTATAACTTTGTTATTTGATATCTGATTTAAGCTATTTTCATATCATTTTTGTAAAAAAATTTTATTAAAAATATGAGTGTGTCTTAAAAAATTAAATTTTAATTATTTATATACAAAATTTGATAATTCCAATTATACATTCATAACAAATATACAAAAAATAGACAAATATAAAAAAATAATCATAACTTTGTATTTTAATTTTTAATTTTGACCCCTCTCAAATATTTTCATAAATTTGTCACAAACAATGTTGTTATTTAGAGAAAAAGATTCACCCAAAAATATATTGTTAATTTCTTATACAATTAATTTGACACTATAAACAACTTATCAGTACTTTTTACTAAACAATACAAGTGTTTATCAGCACTTTCTTACTAAAAACGTAACAACTTACTCTTAAAAGAGGGGGAGCATGCTTATCAGCTATTTTGAGAAGGTAATCCAAACATCCTCTAAATTCCGAGTTCTCTGCTCGTCATCGTCCGTACGGATTCGCTTCTCTTGCCTTGTTTTGTATCATCACCGACCTCCATTTTTTTTCTGCAATCATTCTTTTTCCTTTGAAGTTGGGATCACGAATCCACATTTCTCAATCTTCACATATATATTTCCAGCAAATTTTTCGTATATATACACGTACAAAAAAAGAGGAAGACTGCTTGTTCACCGCCGATTGAAGTGGCGACTTTGTGGAGTTCAATGAGCGGCGAGCAGTGGCGGTGGGTGCGGTGGCTGGTGGTATTAGGAGCGGCGGTGCTGGGCGGTCGGCTTGAATGCACCGCTAGTTCCGATGGCGGCAGTGACGGACTCGTCTCTCGAATTGTATTCGGATCCTGCGCCAACCAGAGCGCCCCTCAGGTTCTTCTAGGGTTTCCTCTTCCTCCGTTACTTTTCGATATTCAGTATCGCTGAAGAGCAATGCTTTTAGGTGATAATTTGTGTCACTGGAGTGTAAGATTTTGTTTTAACTTCATTCAACAGAAGGGGTTACAAAAACTGTTTGTCTCGTTACTGTGTAGGAAATCCTCTGCTTTGTCAAATAGTAAACATGTCATTTTCTATCAGTTTGGCTATAAGTTATTTTGGCTCTGAGATGATATCTGTAATTGGTAGTTCACATCATTGATAATTAATAAACAAAACTCATTTTTTGGTTTATGAGTGTAATTGAGTGATTGACCTATAAAAATAGTCTATTTTATGCCATTGTTTACATGTGAAAGAAGTTTTAGCCATTCTAATGAGAGGATGATTTATGACTTATACGCGACCTAATGAATTTTCTAGTCCTGCCAGATCCATGGGGTTTTATGAGTGGCTGAATCTGACCTGATAGCTCTTTGGCATAGACTCATTGCTCTCTTGTTCGCATTATGATTTGTTAAAATAACACTGTACAATTTATATTTCGTTGCAAGATGACTGAACCTTGTGTTTTATGCAGTCTATCTGGAACGCAATAATTAATTTTCATCCGGACGTTTTCATCTGGCTGGGTGACAACATCTATGGAGACAACAAACATCCTATGAAGTTGTTTGGGAAGGAGAGGACAATTGGGCCGTGGAAGAATGTTCCTAGGTTTTTCCCTGCTTCTGAGCAGGAAATGGAATTTAAATATAAGTTAGCCAAGAAGAATCCTGGTTATTCTACTCTGCAGGAGTCTGCTAAGGTGATTTGCTTGGAAATCTGTAATTACATACATGATGCAGTGTTTTTTCTCTTATTATGGAGTATACTAAGGTTCTTCTTATGTTTTCTCTAGGTCATTGGCACATGGGATGACCATGATTTTGGACTAAATGATGCTGGAAAAGAATTTGATGGGAAGATTACTAACCAAAAGCTTCTACTTGATTTCTTAGATGAACCTCATGATAGTCCACGGTAAGGAACTTTGATTAATTCATTTGATCACATCTCAGTGTGATTAATGGATACACTCATCTATTCTTTCCTGTAAATATGTTTAAATCATTTGACACTATTACATAAAACAGAATTAATGGGCGTTATCAAAATTTTTTTGCTTACTGGAGGAGTCTTGCTATTGCTTATCATGGTCTTTATACTGTAGGCGTAAGCAGGCTGGTGTGTATGCATCGTATACATTTGGCCCTGCAGGTCGTCAAGTGAAGGTATCAATTTGGCTTTTGAATTGCGTTTAGAGTTTACTTAAACCTTACTACTCAGACAAGTTTTAACTAGAACATATTTCATTGTACTATATGTCTTGATCAACATGCTACTTCCCGTGATCCAACTCTGCTCTCCATTTTCACCCTAATTAGCTAACTATGTACTATTCTGGGATGGATATCTTTAATTGTATCTTGCACTAATTGTAGGTGATAATCTTATATAGGTTATCCTCTTAGATACTAGATATCACAGAGACCCCATATCTAGTGATGGAAGTATCTTGGGAGATTCACAGTGGACGTGGTTGGAAAAGGAGTTGAAGGGTTCAGCAACTGCCATTACAATAATTGGATCTTCAATCCAGGTATTCCAGAAATTTGTTGTCTAGATGTTATGGGGATGTCTGTCCATTAGTCAGTTAATTTCCTTGTTATATAATGTTTATTGGGTTTGGGCCTAAAGCTCCATGTTCCTGTTTAACACAACTACTAGTTAATAGCTGATTGAATCATATTGCAGTGACTGAGTCATTCCTGCATTTCTGCCATGAGACACTAAAGTCATCTCTACAAGTTTCCATAAATAGTTGATCCGAAATCCAATCCGATCCAACCAATTTTTGGGTGCGGTTGGATTGGACTTATCATGCAAAACTACGGATCAAATCCGCGCATTTTATACTAAAATCCGAAATCTGATCCAAACAAACCCGATCTGATCCGAACCCCTCTCGGATCGATCCGGATTAGTCTTCATCCATCCGATTCCAAACAAATCCTACCTGGAATATTAATTGTCACCTCTATCTAGCGATGACAATGTTCAGTTGGTAACTTACCACGCTCATAATCGTATGATATCCATATCGCTCTTTGTCCAGTTGTATTGCTTCAGTATTGTTTAGTTAGGTTGGAACAATTCTGTTACTCTGTGATATGTTCCATTGTTGTTGACTTGAATTTCATCCAAGTCAGGTTATATCAAATATTTCAGCAACCACTGGTCCGCTGTTCAGTCTGGAGTCGTGGGGACGCTTCCCTAAGGAGAGGGACCGCCTTTTTAAATTGATAGCAGACTCAAAGGTGATAATCCTTGGCATTTACTCATGCTGCATATTTTTAAATGGAACTTGTTTGCTACAATCTCATAGTTTTTGGTACAATAGGTGTGTTGGAGCAATTTCCTTCCCAATTTTGTGACATATGCAATAATCGAATTTGTAATTCCTCTTTCACCATTTGCAGAGAGATGGTGTCTTCTTCATAAGTGGGGATGTTCACTTTGGAGAAATCAATCGATATGATTGTGCTATTGGTTATCCATTATATGATGTAACTTCAAGTGGGCTAACTCAAGCTGTTGAAGAAGTAGTTCCAGACGCTTTTCAGTTTATGGTGAGATTTATAGTCTGGTGGACCCCCACCACCATGAGAGTTATGCGCCAAAACTGCAAATTCAGATCCTGTACTTATGGTATGTTCGATATCTGTATATTTATTACTCATGGATTTTCTAGTGGATATCTTGGTAAGGTCATTAAAGTATTGACCTTCTGGTGTGGATTTTTTTAGGACAACCAAACTTTGGAGCAATAGAGATAGATTGGGATTCGACTCCAGTGTCCATTAGAGTTGAATTGAGGAATGTGAACGGAATCCCTGTGGAAAGTGTAAATATTTCATTGTCTGAACTGCAAGCACGTAGAGCACGGAGCGTTGACTCTGCTGCTTCAATCAAAGCCGGACATCAGAGGCACTGCTCTCTTGAAGTTACTCTTCCGTGGATTGTCAGATATCGCTTGGCTATTCTATTCTATTTTGCGTTAACTTGTATGCTATTTCTGATACTCACAGCATCTTTGTTGAATATTTCCATGTGAAATATGCTTTCCAATTTAAGTGTATTCACTTCATCTCATTTGCTAATGCTCTATACATGGCCCGCTCTCTGAAACGGTAGATCACTGGGTAATGCCAAATGCGGTGCAGATCCAGTGGTTTACAGAAGCAAGTGTATCGGTATAATTATCCTGCCCTATTCCAGCCCTGTTTAAATGTTTCCAAAAGTGAGAAGCTCATGGAAGAGTTATATATATTGCAAGTTATAAAAAACCATTAGATTAAGCTTGTCTAACTTTTGTATAGAGTGCTATTTGCTTGTCATTGGCAAAAATTGTTCCCCCCCTTTACTAAATGCTGTTGTGTTATTTTCATGTAATATCCTCTTCAGCTCCCTTCCCTAACTGTGATGTTTTTTGGTGGAATGTTGCAGTGTTACTTCTTGCTTTGATGGGACTGGCATATGCAATTGTAGTGCTCTGCAGGCAATTCCTCCACAAATGCAAGCTAGAATAGCGGGTGTCGGGTGATAGGGGACTTCATTAAGTAGTGCATGGATTTTCATCTGAAAACAAAGTCGACATATGACTTGCTAATTTTGTAGAATGCATAATATGCATTAACATCTCAAAGGTAGCTGTTTGTTATACTGGTAAACTGTAGTACTTGTGATCCGAGTATTTGATTATTTCTGGAAAGTGATACAATTGTAATTTCTTCTAACTCAATTTCAAATGTTATGTAGCTGGTCTATATATCATGGTTGTCTTGGATTTGAACTCTCAAAGATATAATTACTATAGTTAGTACCTTGTTAGCGATGAACAACCGACATTTTTCATGATGTATAAGATGTCATCTTGGAATACGGTGTAACATCGGATGATAACGGTATTAGAGCTTGACCAGAAAGAATAATCAATGTCTCTAACATATTCTGGGTAAACTTTCTCTGATATCCTACTCTTGAACCAGAAGCAAAAAAAGAAGATTAATGTCAAGTAAGGCAGCATTTACTTGATGTCTTTTCTCTGGTTGAGACTTTGAAAAGAAAAGAAGAGGATTGAGAACCTTTTGCTGCTGATTGTTGGCATATTCTTGTTTCTCTCTTAACATACTAAGATATCAAGTGAGGAGTTATTTCTTCAAATTGTTATTGGTCTTCTCATTCAGCAGGCAAAGATAAAGATGTGGATGCTTAGGTAAGATTTTTTGCTGATAATGAGATGTAAAAGTAAAAGAGAAATAGAACATTCATGGTGGTAAGAACCCAAGGTTATGTTGCTGCAGACAAGAAAAGAACAAACATTTTAGCTGATAATTTATCTCGGGTGTCAAATTCAATGATAATTTATCTCGTCTTTTTGGATCAGGTTAACTATAAGAGGTTGCACAGAATTAAGGATCTGGTGGAGAAGTCAAGATTGCATATTCAATTGCTGAGGTAAGCAGCAATGTTTTCAATCAACCGTATGTGAGATTCCCTGTTTTTCTGAGTGTCCTGAACTAGCCGGATATTGTTTACCATTTTTACTATGTACACCAATGTAGTTGTCATTTCCCTTAACAGCATGCCAAATTTGTTGCCCCTTGTGTCCTCAAATGGCACTTTCTCAATAATAATATTTACTGTGATGTGAGCAGCATGATCATTCCTATAAACTAGGGTTTGCAGGATCAGGTAGTTGGATAAAATATACCTTGGTTTGTGTAGTTCCTGTTCATCATGCAGGTTTTGTCAAGTATTGAGTTCATTTTAGCTCTTCTCATTTTGGTGGGTGTAGGTGGCTTTGCTTATCCTATTGCAAAATTTGGCTGTCGGGATAGTTGCGGTAATGTCAGCATTCCCTAACCCCTTTGGAATCGGCAAGGGATGTTACAAAGAGGAATGGTTTGAGGTCACTTGCAACAGTTCCTTCCCTGTGTTGCAGGCATACAAATCTGAGGTGCTGGACATATCAGGTGACCGACTGGAGATTACATACAAGTGGGATTTTCCCAGTTGTGGTTCTGAACAAGGATCTATTGTACATCAGTTGATAGAACCATCAATTAATTATGACCAAAATGGAAGCTACAGCTACAGCTACAACCCTTTCACTTTCTCTCCCTTCCACAACAAGTTGGTTTGTATTGGCTGTGACACTTATTCCTACATTTCCTACAACCACACCACAAATTACACAAATGGATGTGTCTCCTTGTGTCCATTAAACTCATCACTTTTGTCAACCTCATCCATCGTGAAGGCTGATGATTTATCTACCATTATTGTCCCAGGTGTCTATCAAACCACCATTCCTGCTCATCTGAAATCATTCCATGTCAATTATTTGACCATTGTCTCTGGGTTAGGAAGGTCTCCAGGGTCTCATAAGTCTTTTGGTGATTGTCATCATGCCTTCATTGCGAAGCATAATTATCGTTATGTGTCATCATTTGTTAGTGAGACTCCCGTGGTATTGTATTGGATTTTAGGTGAGTCAGGAAACTTCAATTCCAATGATAATGCATGTGGCTGGAATGCACATTGGATTAACAATCGCAATGGAAAAGGTTATCACTGCAAGTGTAATCGAGGTTATGCAGGGAACCCTTATCTTCATGATGGTTGCAAAGGTAATAATAATCTCAAAGCTCTTCTTTGGCGTACAACTCAGAGTGCACATTTTCTTGCGTCTCCTTTTTAATTTACTAATGCACTTGCTTTATCAATTATCACACTGTTGTTACTTAATAACAATTGTAATTTGTGTTGGAAATTAGATATTGACGAGTGCAAAAATTCCAAGAAGCAACCATGTGAGGGAGGAACTATTTGTGAGAACACTAACGGATCATACTTCTGTGGATGCCCACATGGCTTTCATCTTGAACAGAGTCATTGCATCCGTAATGGTCCACAACTACGAATAGGCGTCATCTTTGCATCAGGTAAGGATTTTTGTTAAAAGTTAAACTAATTGTGTTGCTTTTAAAGTTAATGAGGTTGTTAAGAATAAAGTAAGTACAGCAGCAAATAAAAAAAAAAGCGCATTACAATAGACAACCATCCTATAACTTCACAAGCACATATATTATTTGAGATGAGAAATGTTGAACTCTGCTTAACTATATACATAGTTCCCTGATTTGCTCTTCGGTGACTAATGGTTATGTTAATTTCTGACAGGTTTTGCTTTCGGATTAAGTTTAGCTGGAATCACAACCATGGCTTTTTGGTGTAAATGGAGACTTGAGAGGCAGAAGAAAGTAAGGCACAGGCAACGTTTCTTCAAGCGGAATGATGGTCTATTGTTAGAACAACAAATGGTTTCACAACAAGGTGCAGTGTGTTAGACCATAAACTTTGTTTCTGAAGATCTAGAAAAGGCTACGGACAACTTTAATGAATGTAGAATCTGCGGGAAAGGAGGATTTGGTACAGTTTACAAAGGAATGTTTCTAGATGGAAGAATAGTAGCCATCAAGAAATCCAGACTTATAGATGAAACACAAGTCGTTCAGTTTATTAACGAAGTTGTGATTCTGTCGCAAATAAACCACAGGAACATTGTCAAATTGTTGGGCTGTTGTCTTGAAACTGAAGTCCCTTTGCTGGTTTACGAATTTGTTTGCAATGGCACTCTCTGTGAACACCTCCATGGCAAGACCCTCAGATCATCTATATCTTGGGAAAATCGGCTGAGGATTGCCTCGGAGATTGCAGGAGCACTTGCTTATTTGCACTCAGCTGCATGCACTCCTATTTTCCATCGCGACGTGAAGTCAAGCAACATTCTCTTGGATGAGAACTACAAAGCTAAAGTTGCAGATTTTGGTCTTTCAAGGTCAATATCTACTGATAAAACCCATCTATCCACAAAAGTGCAGGGGACATTTGGTTACTTGGACCCAGAATACATCCAAAAATGCCAGTTTACAGACAAGAGTGATGTTTACAGCTTTGGGGTGGTTCTGGTGGAACTCTTGACTGGTGAAAAGGCAGTTTCTGATACAAAAGTTGATGAAGAGAAAAGCTTAGTCATGAATTTCGTATCAGCAATGAAAGAGAACCGCTTGTTCGATATTGTAGAGGCTCGGGTCCTGATTGAAGCTAAGAAGGAGGAGCTTTTGGAGTTTGCATTGATTGCCAAGATATGTCTAAAATTAAATGGAAAAAGAAGGCCTAGCATGAAAGAAGTTGCACAAGATCTGGAAACCATGAGGAAGTGTTGGTATTGTATTGGAGAAGATGATCTATGATTCCTTGATACAAACCATGGTTTTTGTCCTCTTTCTTTCAAAATGAAGAATTTTTTTTGGAAGTTTTGCAACATTTAATAATGTTAATCTCTTGGATTTACTAGATGGTAGTGTTGTAATCTCTACCATGGTTTTATATTGGGTTTTAAGCGATTCTGAGAAAGAAACATGATGTTGAAAAACAAAAAAGAGCACAAGGGTTGAGTTTTTAGTAGAAACCAAGATGTTTCTATCATCTGAATCTCTCCTTGTCACACTGAAATCAGTCCCCTAGCTGTAAATACCAAAGTTAGAGTTCAGTTGTGGAAGAACATTACATCATTTTGTCTGGAAGTGGCAAATTTAGGGTCGGGTGAACCCTGACCCAACCCTAAATGGTTTTCGAGTTTGGCCGGGTTTGGAATTTTAGGCATAAAATGGAATGAACTTCACGTGTTTTACCAAACCTGAAATTTTACATGATGAATCTGGCTTGACAATCTTCAGATTGACTAAGTCAGGTAAAAGTAAGTAAGATCTGTTGGATTGTGAGTTGGGTCCAAATTGTCAGCTCGGGAAAAATTTATGCACATCAAGAAGAGGCAATGATTCTCATGTTCATTAAGAAGGATGAGTACAAAAAGGATCAAACAGGAAAAACTGAAAATAACTAGAATCTATTTCTAAGGTGTTGTTGCTGTAACAGTTAAAATGACAAAATTTACAAACAACAGGATGAGAACAGCTTGACATGTGATAATATACATTGATGTGGTCAGTTTAAATCCTACGCACCCTTCATAACATTTCTGCAGATGAAATTGAATTCAGAATAGCAAGAAGTATCTGAGGCTTGATGTGGGCAATATGTTACACTAGGTAGAAATTTACCCTTCCTGAGAAATGCAACTCATTCAATAAGTTTTTTGCAGAGCTTCCCAATATCTCAAACACGAGGGATTTGTATGGATTGCCCGAAGAATCCATTTATAGGGGCTTTGACATGCCTCCACTTTGGATGAAGGGTCTGAATCACGTTTGATCTGTTTAGCAAGTAAATGCATTTGGAAGAAGAGTTCTGCGGGCCTCATTTCTGTCGAAAAATAAGAGGAAAATTTATTATGAGAATAAATTTATGTGACAATTGGTCAGTTACTTCCACAAGCAACAAGTTAAGAATCAGACCTGGTGACCAGGTATACCATTCAAGACGTAGGTTTTTCTCCCATTTTTCTTTTGAACCGAGGCTTCCTTCTGCTTGAGCCAGCAAGGCAGAGACAATGGGTAAAGCAATGAGAGAAGTTCGTTGAGCTTTGGCGAGGCTCCTTCCAGCAAGTGATAAAAAGTGTGAATCACAATACTGCCTAGCGAGCTCCATACAGATGGCACCTGGAACCATCAACATAGTTATTGAAAAGGCACCATAAACAGGACATGCATACAGAACATTGTCAGTTTACGAAGAAAGAGAAATAATTAAGAATAACTATTTTTCTACCTCTTCCATAAGGTTATCCAGCAGACTAGTACTAAAGTTGGAGTATAAAGTTGGACAAGAACTAACTAAATTTTGGAGCAGTTAAGTAAAGAATTGCTAGATATATAGCACAATAATCCTAAGAAACAAAAGAACAAGAATGCGCCAACGATTTCAAGAGATGATGAACAGACACTCTTGGGCAATTTGGAAACCCGTATCATTAATTGACACCACCATCTTCATCACTGTGCTTCAGCACAAAATTAATTGAAAAATACTAAAAGGAAACAAAATCGAGAAATTTATACCATGACAAAGAAAGAGGCACCTCTCAGCCCCGGCTGATGAACAAGCTTGCGAAAGAAACTTCTCTGCAGAAAGACAATCCTGGCTCCATAGAGAAATCAGACCCTTCACTAAGTTAAGTACAGCTACCCACATTTTCCAAGAACTTTTCATCTCTCCTGACAACATTGCCAAGCATGACCCCAGAATATCTGAATCAACGTGGACTTTATACTGAGATTCTATGACCATTAGACATACCCAACCAATATGAAATTCTGTCTTCAGCTCCATGCATTTCATATATTCTTCCTCAAGGCTTATACTATTACCTTCAGATGCAAACGCGCGGCATAATAGCAAGTGTGCAAAAAATAGATAGCTAGCAGGAAGCGAAAGAGCTGAAGCATTTTTGGCATGACTAATACAGCCAACTAAATTCCCAGTTTGCAAATTGATCTCAGAAGCACAAAGTAGAAGCTGGAACTTCTGATACTGATACATCTCATCTTTGATAGAATATGATTCATTGGAAAGAGCCACAAGAATTAGCCGCTTAATTACAGTACAAAGATGCTGAGGGAATTTTTCCTCACGTGCCTTCTGTACTAAATTCAGTATAAGTAGGTAGCTTACATTATGGTTCCACGGCTCACGACGTAAACATCTGCACATAAGAACAAATAACTTATTCAGAAAACCTGTAGCAGAATCACAAAGCTCAAAATACAATAACAACCCACAAAAGATATGTTAGCAAATGGATTCCTAGACAGATTTTATGATTCAAAAAACAATAAGACAATTTGAAGGCAAAATAACTATCTTGGAATGGTACTAAAGCTAACAGATATTACAAGCATATATGGATTGATATCTAAGAATAAATCGGGCCAATGTAAGAGACTCCCACCATTTTAGGGTCTGAGGGTCATTTACAATTGAGGCTGTATGTGTAGATATCTAAAACAGCAATAATTTTTACTACAATGACCAGACAAGCACATTAAGCATAAAATGTGTATAACCAGGTGGCGTTGTTTTGCAAATAAAGATATAACACAGAAAAGAAGGAAAATAGATAAAGACATAAGGGGCAAAAACGTTATTATACTTCTGAAGTTGTTCTATAGCTCCAGGTCCATTGAGGCACGAAAATTCACATGTCGGGAAAGTAAACATTGGGTTGCTACAGCCAATAGCATAGCAAGCTACAGCTCCAGCACCAAATATTTCACCAGCTGATTTTAGGCCTTCTTTATTCTGACAGTTGAAAGTGTCCATGAAGCAGCACCTAGTGGCAACATGAGCATCATTCCATTCTTTACTTGATAGTAAAAGATAGCCAAGTAGGTTCCTGTTCCAGAAAGATTGTCAGAAAAGAAAGAAAAAAAAAACTTTGATATGAGGACCTTGATTTCATAAATGTTGAGAACATAATTATTTCTCTCCCTCACTCATTCGCTGGATTTCACTAGGAATGAAGGAACCCGACTCTTAGAGAGAGGTTGAGAGAGAGAGAGAAATCATTTTTATGAGAGATCTACCTTATCAAATTGCTGTTAGGGTACATGTGAAGAGCTTTCCTAAGATGACCGATTCCACTTCGAAATCCAAGGGAGTTTTCTGATCCGGTTTTTATCTGCACAATCCAAAACATAACATAAGAATACCACCACCTTAAATATTTGCATGAACAAAGTCACAGGTTGAAATTACAAAAACTGGAGTAAGAAACTTACTAGTTTGCCAATCGCAATCAGAAAGTGCATTCTGGTGATCTCTTCATGAGATACAAGAGAGTAACGACTATTTGAAACAACAGATTCAAGCTGATTACTTCTATCAAGAGCATGTATGGCAGACACAATAAAGCTAACTTTTGAACTATTAAACATTTCTTTTGGCATTTTCTGAATGCTAACAATTGCTGAATCCAGCCCAGAAATGAAATAGAGCAATCTGCATATAAAGCTAACAGAGGCAGCTACAGATGTCTGTTCCATGCCCGATATACTCGCAGCCAGATTTCTTGCCACACCAAGAGCCAGGTTGTTCTTACCAAGTTTCCATAATAAAAGAGCATACATTTGCAAACCTTCCGCATCCAACATACCTTGAAAATCAATAAACCAATCAGAAGTAGAACAAAACATTCAAGAAATCAGATACAAAAATTTACTCCACAGAACTTCTTTACATTTTTAGTTTTTAACAGTTACAAAGCAACTTCAGAAAAATAAAAAATAAAAAGGATGGAAGCTGTATGATTAAAATTGAGGGAGATACCAGGCAAAAAAGGGGCTTTGTCATTAGAAACCTTATGTTGTCAGCCTCACTGCCTATTAATTCTCTTCATTGATTTCACGTTGCATTATAGAAAGTGTTGAATAACAGTTTTAAGGAAAAAAAAAAAAAAAAAGCAGATGTGGTCCATGTGGATATACTAGCTAACTCTTTACCCCACATTCTACTATGATTCAAGAATAGACAATGCAGAGCTTCTACACATTCTTAGATCTGAACAGTTAAAATGGAAATGAAATTGAAGAAAAATAGACAGCTTCGGGTGCTTGTGTCCCGCTGCTATTGCACATTAGTTATTTTAATTGATTTAAGAACACGTAATACAAAATTATTGTATTATAGTCATAATGCATGAAAAATAAATCAGCCAATGATATATACTATCTCATACAACCTTTGTCTTATTATAAGATTGAACAATTAAACATAGAAGCTTAACATTATCGCCAGAGCGAACCTTGTTTCTGTAAATCTTCACATTCCTGTAAAGCATCCAAGTCATGCCCTGCCTGGACAATGTGAGCGACTTTACTAAAGGAAATCAAAGACAAATAACACAATCATATTTTACTAGTTCGCAGATCCTACATTTTTACAACTGTACAACAGATACAAATTGAATAAAAAAATATCAATCTGTTTACCTTACAGAGTGATCTGGCCAAATTAGTTGACATGTCTCTTATTTGAGTACTTGTGACAGTGTCCGAGGAAATGCTGATGGCACAGCGTGCTAGCTTATAAGCAGCAGCAGCAGACTGATAATCAAATCGTGCCTCACAAACGAGCCCTTTTAAATTATGTGATTCAGGATAATGAGGTGCACGCTGCACAGCCTGTTGGATTGCTCCATATACCTGTGATAAGTAGCAGTAGTATTAATGGATATTTTCCAAAGCATATCCGTAGTCAAGCATTACTTACAGATCATCATACCTGTGGAGATGAAAGGTGCCCTGAAAGAAGAGCAATCTTTGCAAGACCAATTTGAAATTCTGCAAGCTGCATCACAAAAACATTTTAAAACAACAGATTAACAGCTCACAATGGAGATAAGCGAAGCCATGAACTTCCAATTCAGCATTATTCTTTGCATACGATCACAAGGATCACACAGCAAAATACCACTACTAAATTCAAAGATAATTTGATAAAATAAAATAAAACGTGTTATAATGAGTATAGCATATAAAGTAAGAACATATACAGGCAGTATCTGTACAGCTCGCAAACAACTCTCAAAAGCCTCATCTGGTTCTGGGTCCCTGAAAATTGAAATATAGCATGACATCAAGGGTTGTTAAATGACAAGAAAAAATGTATTATCTTATACTATAACAAAATTTAGAATTTACCCAGCATGAAAATCAGCTGACATGCCAGCCCAAGGTAATGCAAGTGAAGGATCTATACTTCTGGCACAATCAAATGCTTGTCTTGCCAATTGTTTTTTACCCTCTCCTCTGTAAAGCTGCAAAAACCACAGAATTAGAATTCTTATGAAAAATATAGCCCTCATAACATTTCCAAGATAATTTCTCCATGTTTTTTCTCTGGCCATATAGTATAAGGTTTGTTCATATAAATGATGTCATTTCCTCTAAGAAACCTGTCCAGCCACATCACTAACATGTAAACATATGTTTTTTTTTTCTTCACAAGTGTCTGCCATTTAGGCAATGTCCATCTATATATCACATGAATAAGCATGAGCACAAGCTGACAAAGCATGCCCCGCCAATTTGCAAACCAGGCCAACTTTGGGATTGAAACCCTACTCTGATGTTTGTGCAGATAGGGCAGAACATAGCCGGATGTAAGAGTAATTGGGTACCATATATATGATAGACTGACAATAGATATTCTACTAAAGTATTAGACATTAACAATTTTTAATCACATAAGACTAATCCCGGAATAATGTATAATTGGTCGGTTCTCTATTTATAACAATAAAATGAATGAGATTTCCAAAGAAGATAGGCTATTACCTGCCCAAGATACGCCCAAGCTACAGCTGAGGATACATCCAACTGTAATCCTCTGATTAAAGCATGTTGTTTCAATGCATTATGATCAGATAAACATCCCAATGCCACCCAGAATTCATAATTGTCACCCTCAAGTAACAAGGCCCCCAAAGCCATCTTCTCCGATAGTTGCCTGGTAAAACAAATAGTTAACATATGGAATGTACAACAAATGTGGGGTAAAAAATAAAATAAACCAAGATCTCACCAAGCATTTGTGTCATATTCATGCAATGAGGATATGAGATTAGAAGTTACTGCAATGTCAGCATAGATATTAGCTTGCCATGGAGCCAGATGCAAAGCTCGCTGATAAGCACCTCTAGCAGAGATTGCAGCCAAGAGGCAAATCTGCTTCCATGCATGGATAGAATTACTGAAGATTTCTTTATCACACTCGAGCTCGCAGTCCATCCATGGAAAGCATTTTGCATATGTGATCTGGCATAGAGGAAAACACCTTCATATAGTTAGATGTATCATGTAAAAAAGTTAACTCATCATGCAGCTTTTTTCCTTGAAAGAAACATATAATGACACAAACAATAAGGAGGAATGGCATACAAATGTCAAGTTATGATGGAATAAGATTCATAAAATAACAGAGAACACAGCAAAAGATAGTATACCTGAATGTCACCTTGCAACTTCCAAATACAAGATATATTTCCAGCCAAATGAGTACTGGCTTTTACGAATTGAGATGCCTCCTGCCACATATTTGTAGATTATTTTAAAAAGTCTAATACAGTGATGTTGCAACATAAATACAAAATGAGTAACTGTTGTACAATTTCTGAAACACTAACCTCTAATAGTGAAGCCGCCCATCTAAATGCACCCACATTGATACATTCCTTTGACAAACCAAGGAGAGCAGAAGCAAGCCCATAGTGTGCTGCCACACTATGAGGTGAAATTTCCAACGCTAGCTGAAACTGCTCAATTCCCTGAATGCAGAAAGAGAAGACTATGACATTTTAAACATCATGGATCCATAAAATGGGCGATAAGAGAATCAATGGAGTGAAAGTGATGCGATATGGAATTAATTAATTTAAGAGAAACAGAGAAAAGAAAGCAACAAATTTGATAATCAAAACACCATACGTCTGGTTAAGAAAAAAAAAATGTAAACTCAGCACCACATATCTAGAAAACTAGTACTCAACCAAGAACTCACTTCCAATAAAAAATAAAAATCTCTCAAAAGATTTACTATAAATCACATGTACAATAAAACTTCCCACCACAACTCAATAATTTGTACCTTCTCCTAAAAAATATATGGAGCGAAAGAGAGGATGTAATTAAAACTTAAAAGATGGATGATAATATTGTCATGAAAAGTAAACAATCATAATACATAGATAAAGAAACAAACAAAACCAACCATCAAATTACAATAAACAGACTTGCCTGAGATTAAAGTACATTACAGAACAGAAAAATGGGATAATGAAAAGGTAGTAACTTTCTAAAGGAAACAAAACCAACCTTCAAATTACGATTAACAGGCTTGCCTAACCCTAATGTAGCATAAAGTACATTAAAGAACAAAAATATATAATAAATAAATAGTATTACCTTTCTAAAGGACCCAGTCGTCAACAAGATGTTTCCACTTTCAATCAAAGAAAAAACTCTTGACACCTCCAATTCAATGGCCCGCCCATATGACTGTCAGAATGGTGCAAGAAGTAAGTAGCTAACAGATTTAAGAATAGAAACAATTAATATCAGTTTCATTGTTACTGTAAGAACAGCAATTCATAATCTTCTCCCATGATCAATGTCAACAGTTTACATATCGCAGTACACCTTGATATCATAAAGTTTCTGCTTTCTTTTCCCAACAGTATTTCTAGTTGCTACAAAACAGAAAATAAACAATATTCTTTGAAATATTGATTGACTTGGAACGAATGATCAGAATCAGAAATTATATTTCAACTTTACACACAATTTGGAGGTATATCTGTGCCTCATTCTCTATGGCACTCATTGTGCCTATTGTATCAGCAGTGCCAAATCCATGTACTATGTCTTTGTTCAAAATTACTTTTCTGGTTTACCCAACAAATGAAACATAGTTCAGATTTCCATGATAGCTACCTAAGTTTGCAAACAATACCACTTGAACATTGGAGTCTATATAAGCTATATTAACCCATTGACAAGATACATAGAAATGAACAGCTCCTGCAAGCTTGAATATGAGAAAAAGAAACCTAATGCATGACAAAGAGACAAACCACAAATAATTACCTTTAAAGAAGCAGTATACATCCCTAACCGCTGGTAAGCTAAACCCAATGCCTACAATGCAAATGTAAGCAAGCAAAATATATCAAATATAAGGGTGAACGGCCCATTAAAAGATATAAGAAAATCCACCATACCTCCCACAGCTCAGCACATGTAGGATAACCCCTAATGGCATGTTGAAGACTCTGTACAGCTTCAGACCACTTTTTGTGATGAACCTGAAGATAACCCAATCTCCGAAAAGCCCAAAAGGCTCGGGGTGACTTCTCTGAAGCTTCCCTGCACACTGCCACCTCCAAACTCTCCTTCCCTCCAGCGTCCAACAGATCACACAATGCTTCCTTATCAATCCCAAAACAAGAAAATTCAAAATTTGATAACACAACCTACTACATTATCCAAAATTAAGCTATAACAAACTAACCCCAGATTCAGAATCACCAGGAGTAAGCGAGACTGCCCGCTGGTAACACTTGAGAGCTCTCTGTGCATCAACGGCCACTCTGTTATAGTAATGTCCCAGATACTTAAACGCCGCCCCATTGTGCGGGTTCAATTTGGCCGAGATCACAAAATGCTCCGCCGCTTTTTCTAGACTCTCTTTAGATTCTCCTCCTCTCTCCCACAACAAAAGACCCTGAATCGCACCAGAAGAACCGCATTACTCAAATCTCAAGCAATGGATGAAACAGAAACAAAAGAGAGAATAATAAATAATAAAAAATCAGTACGATATCGAAATGAAGGGAGGGATCATCAGGATTGGCATCGACAGAGTCCTGTAATCGCGCCAAAAGAACCTCGAATCGTTCCTCTTCTTCTTCTTCCTGAAATTGACAAAGAGACAGATACGATGTTCAGAGAGAAGACAGTGAGTGGTCGAAGATGGAGTAGAATTTTGGAGGGAGACGAGAGAGAGAGACCGTTTGATTCATAATTGAGAGAAAAATGGGAATCAAGTAAAACCCTAAACCGCACAATTTGTGTGTTTGTATCCTGCACACCACAACCCACAAGCACCACTGCCACTCAACGCACAACAAATTAATTTCTCCATTTCATTGCTGTATTTCATACAGTATTTATTATAGGTTTACTTCATATTAAAAAAATATTCCCTCCGTTCCAAGACGAGTGTCTTGCATTTTTGTCCTAAAATAAATGTCTTGTTTTCTTTTTTAGAAAGTTAGTTATGCATGAATTGTCAATAATACTCTTATAAAAAGCTAGTTAGAATC